>PVKC010016679.1:0-20653 GCA_004027635.1 Crocidura indochinensis
TGTGGGGAGAAAGGAACTCTTATCCACTGCTGGTGGGAATACTGTCTAGTCCAACCTCTATGGAAAGCAATATGGAGGTTCCTCCAAAATCTGGAAATTGAGCTCCCATTCGACCCAGCTATTCCACTCCTAGGGATATACCTTAAGAACACAAAAATTCAATACAAAAACCCCTTCCTCACACCTATATTTATTGCAGCACTGTTTACAATAGCCAGGCTCTGGAAACAACCAAGATGCCCTTCAACAGACGAATGGCTAAAGAAACTGTGGTCCATATACACAATGGAATATTATGCAGCTGTCAGGAGAGATGAAGTCATGAAGTTTTCCTATACATGGATGTACGTGGAATCTACCATGCTGAGTGAAATAAGTCAGAGGGAGAGGGTGACTAAGAATAGTCTCACTCATCTATGGGTTTTAAAGAAAATAAAAATCATTTTTGCAACAATCATCAGAGACAATGAGAGTAGGCTGGAACTTCCAGCTCACTCCATGAAGCTCACCACAAAGAGTGGTGAGTGCAGTTATAAAAATAACTACACAGAAAATTATCATAATCACGTGAATGAATGAGATAACTGAAAGCTTGACTGGAGTACAGGTGTGGGTGGGGTGGGAGGGAGGGAGACTCGGGACATTGGTGGTGGGAATGTTGCACTGGTGAAGGGGGTGATCTTCACATGACTGAAACCTAATCACAATCATATATGTAATCAAAATGTTTAAATAAAAAATGTCAACTGTTAATTTTAGTGAAGCTCATTTATAGGTAATATTAAAAAAGCAGAAATTGAAACACTACAAGAAAATGATATATTATTTTGAAAAATATTAATAAATATATTCAACAAGATCTAAAGTTTTTTTTTCTGGCAAGGCGGCAGATAGCAGATAAAATGCTTGCAAACAACAGTCACTGGTTCTATCCCTGGTATTCCATATGATACCCTAAGCTTCATTGAGAATAACTGAGCGCTCACACAATATAGAGTGACACAGAGCATACAAAAAATCTATTAGACAAAATAATAGCAAATCAAATTCATCAAAAACAAACAATTATATATTGTATGTTCTGAAAAACTTAAAAGAATAATTCAACATTTAAATAAATGTTATTTAATATACCATATTAACATAATGCAAAACAAAAACTATTATCTTCTTAGTGTGATAAAAAATTACATAATTGTATACTTCTCCATTTAAGAACAAAAAGCATACAACACAATATAAGGACAGGCCTGAAATATAATAAATTCCATTCATGAAAAAAAATTACAGCTAGCATCATAATAATAAAATAGTAAATATGTTTTTAAGATCAAGGAAGCAAAGTTTCTCCCTTTGTTCAATTTTATTAAGAATGTCACTATGTTTCGTAGAAACAGATATACAATCATTCAAATTTGAAGGGTTAAAAGTTTCATCTTTCTATGTCTTAAAGTCAACATATGCACAAAGTTATTTGTCTAATAGGTGAATACAACTATATTTTTTCATGCAGGATTAACTCAATTAAATACTTGTACTTCTAATAATTAACAGTTACCAATGTAAAAAGAAAAATAAGAAATTTTATATATAAAACCTTAAAAAACAACTATGATATAAAATTAACTAAGAAAATGAAAATTTTGTACCCTGAAAAATGCAACTTATTTCTATTTTTTGTATGCTGAAATGCCAGAATCTGAAAACAACCCAAATGCCCAAGAACAGATGAGTGGCTAAAGAAACAGTGGAACATCTACCAATGAATACTGTGCAGCTGTTAGGAGAAATAAAGTCATAAAATTTACCTATATGTTGATGGGCATGGAGACTAATGCTGAGTGAAATGAGTCACAGGAGAGAGGTAGACACAGCTATGATCAGTAGAGTTTTTCTATATTGAAAGATTTCTCTGTAACATATAATGTTATTGCAAATGCTTCCCAGAGTGATTTATTTTAAAATTTGGAGGAATTCATTCAAACTTCTACCAGTGATTTTTTTGTTTTTTTTTTTAATTAATATATTTTATTTAAACATCTTGATTACATACATTATTGTGTTTGGGTTTCAGTCATGTAAAGAACACCACCCATCATCAGTGCAAAGTTCCCATCACCATTGTCCCAAATCTCCCTCCTCCCCACCCACCCCCTGCCTGTACTCTAGACAGGCTCTCCTTTTCCCTCAAACGTTCTCAGTTTTAGGACAGTTCAAAGTGTAGTTATTTCTCTAACTAAACTCATAACTCTTTGTGCTGAACTTCGTGAGGTGAGCTGGAACTTCCAGCTCTTTTCTCTTTTGTGTCTGATAATTATTATTGCAAGAATGTCTTTCATTTTAATGGGGAAACCTCGCAGACAAACACCATGAACAGAAAATGAAGACAAAGCTTGGATAACCTAAAAAGTCCAACCATCTGATTAACCTCTCGGATAAAGGAACTTAAAATAGCAATATGGAAGATATTTGTAGAACTCAGAGAAAGCATAGATCAATCTGAATAGAACACAAAGACAGAAATCAGAAAACTCCAAACTGAAATAACAGATCTGAAAAACATGGTAGCTCAACTGAAAACCTCAATGGATGGCCTCGCCAGCAGGAAAACAGCAGCTGAGGAGAGAATCAGAGTACTGGAAGATGAGATGCAGAAAAAATCAACACAACAGAAGAAATTGGAAAAGAACCTTGAGACAAATGATCAGGCAATGGAAAAAGTACTCAAGGAATGTGAACAGATGAAAATAGAAATCTTTCGGGAGCTGGGCGGTGGCGCTGGAGGTAAGATGCCTGTGGTAGCCTAGGACGAACCACGGTTCGATCCCCCGGTTTCCCACATGGTCCCCCAAGCCAGGAGCGACTTCTGAGCGCATAGCCAGGAGTAACCCCTGAGCGTCACTGGGTGTGGCACAAAAACCAAAAAAAAAAAAAAAAAGAAAATAGAAATCTTTGATAAACTCAACAGAAACAACATAAGAATCATTGGAGTTCCAGAGGCCCAGGTAGGAGATCCCCAGGAAGAATCAACTGTCAAAGACATCATCAAAGAGATACTCCCAGAGTTAAAGACTACAAGCAATCAAATCCTGCATGCCCGAAGGGTACCAGCTAGAAGAGACCCGAAGAAAAACACCCCCAGACACATCCTCATTACAATGACAAATACCACAGAGATAGAATACTGAAAGCAGCAAGAAAAAAGGGAAATTACATTCAAAGGAGCATACCTAATACTTACAGCAGAAATGTCACAAGAAACTCTCAAGGCCAGAAGAGAGTGATGGAATATTGTGACAAGACTGAATGAAATGAATGCCTCACCGAGAATATTGCACCCAGCCCGACTCATGTTCAGGTTTGAAGGAAGGATACATAAATTCATGGAAAACAACAGCTCAGAAACTTCACAGATGAAAAACCAGCCTAAAAGGAAAAAATTGAAAGGTCTACTTTAAGACAAGAGAGATCAACAAATGCCGCAAACTTATCTACAAAGATGACATTAAATCCTATGAAAATCATCTCCCTCAGGAAACAGCACTTTCCAAACAAGTGGAAGCAGAGATCAATAGATGGGAATACATTAAACTGAAAAGCTTCTGCACCTCCAAAGAAATAGTGCCCAGGATACAAGAGTCACCCACCGAGTGGGAGAAACTATTCACCCAACACCCATCAGACAAGGGGCTAATATCCAAAATATACAGGGCACTGACAGAACTTTACAAGAAAAAGACATCTAACCCCATCAAAAAATGGGGAGAAGAAATGAACAGACACTTTGATAAAAATGAAATACAAATAGCCAAAAGGCACATGAAAAAATGTTCCTCATCACTAATCATCAGGGAGATGCAAATCAAAACAACAATGAGATATCACCTCACACCACAGAGATTGGCACACATCACAAAGAATGAGAATAATCAGTGCTGGTGGGGATGTGGGGAGAAAGGAACTCTTATCAACTGCTGGTGGGAATGCTGTCTAGTCCAACCTCTATGGAAAGCAATATGGAGATTTCTCCAAAATCTGGAAATTGAACTCCCATTCAACCCAGTTATTCCACTCCTAGGGATATACCTTAAGAACACAAAAATTCAATACAAAAACCCCTTCCTCACACCTATATTTATCACAGCACTATTAACAATAGCCAGGCTCTGGAAACAACCAAGATGCCCTTCAACAGACGAATGACTAAAGAAACTGTGGTCCATATACACAATGGAATATTATGCAGCTGTCAGGAGGAGAGATGAAGTCATGAAGTTTTCCTATACATGGATGTACGTGGAATCTACCATGCTGAGTGAAATAAGTCAGAGGGAGAGAGAGAGACGCAGAATAGTCTCACTCATCTATGGATTTTAAAGAAAATAAAAGTCATTTTAGCAACAATCAACAGAGACAATGAGAGGAGAGCTGAAACTTCCAGCTCACTTCATGAAGTTCACCACAAAGAGTGGTGAGTGCAGATATAGGAATAACTACACAGAGAACTAACATAAGCATGTGAATGAATGAGGGAACTGGAAAGTCTGTCTAGTGTACAGATGGGGGGGGTGGGAGGGAAGGAGACTTGGGACATTGGTGGTGGGAATGTTGCACTGGTGATGGGGGTGTTCTTTACATGACCGAAACCTAATCACAATCATATATGTAATCAAAATGTTTAAATAAAAAAGAGGAAATAAAAGAAAATCATCTCCCTCAATGTCAATGGACTAATTCACCAATTAAAAGACACAGAATGGCAAAATGGATCAAAAAGATGAATCCAACCTTCTGCTGCCTACAAAATAGCACCTCAATAATCAGAACAAACATAGACTCAAAATCAAAGGCTAGAGAAAAATCATCCAAGCAAACAGCACCCTTAAAAAGCTGGGGTGGCCAAATTAATATCTGATGACATCAACTTTATACTCAGAAAAGTGGTAAGGGACAAAGATGGACAATTTGTACTAATCAATGGATATGTGCAACAGGAAGAAATCAGACTTTTAAAGATATATGCACTCAATGGGAGACCAGCAAATTATCTAATACAATTATTGACAAATCTCAAAGAAGACATCAATAATAACATAATAATTGTGGGAGACCTCAACACGGCCCTATCAACACTTGATAGGTCAACCAGACTAAAACCCAACAAAAACATACTAGCCCTGAAAAGAGAAATGGAAGAAAAAGAACTAGTAGACATATATAGGACATTCCACCCCCAAAAAACCTGGATATACATTCTTCTCCAATGTACATGGGTCATTCTCCAGGATAGACCAGATGCTGCCACATAAAACATACTTCATAAAATCAAGAGGATAGAAATCTTGCAGGCTACCTTTGCTGACCACAAGGCTCTGAAATTAGATGTGAAATACAAAGCCACACAAAAGAAAAACTTTAACAATTGGAAATTAAACAGCCTGGGTCCGTGATGAAATCAAAAAGGAAATCAAAACTTTCCTAGAAAAAATGATAATGAAGCCACAAACTGCCAGAATCTTTGGGACACAGCAAAAGCGGTCCTGAGAGGGAAATTTATAGCTTTGCAAGCACACATCAGGAAGGAAGAGGGGGCATACCTGAATAACTTAATGATGCAGCTCACAAAATTAGAAAATAACCAACAAAAGGAACCAAAAATAGGGAGACAGAAGGAAATAACAAAACTGAAAGCAGAAATCAATAAAGTGGAAATCCAAAAAACAATCCAAAAGATCAACAAAAGCAGAAGTTGATTCTTTGAAAAAATAAACAAGATTGATAGACCATTGGCAAAATTCACATAGAAAGAGAAAGAAACCTGATAACCCATATTAGAAATGAAAGGGAGGCGATCACGACAGATATTTCAGAGATCCAAAGGATAATCAGAGACTACTTTGAGAAACTTTATGGTGCTAAACATGAGAACCTAGAAGAAATGGATAAATTCCTGGACACTTATAACCTTCCACAATTAAGTAAGGAGGATGTAGCATATCTAAACACCCCCATCACTATGGAGGAAATTGAAACTGTAATCAAACATCTGCCTAAAAAAGAAAAGCCCAGGCTCAGATGGATTTACTAATGAATTCTTTCAAACCTTTCAAGGAGTTACTATCAATCCTAGCCAGGCTCTTCCATGAAATTGAAAAAACAGGAACACTCCCAAACAGCTTTTATGAAGCTAGCATTACCTTGATACCAAAACCAGACAGAGATGCTGCCAAAAAAAAAATTACAGACCAATATCCCTGATGAATGCAGATGCAAAGATCTTCAACAAAATCCTGGCAAATAGGATCCAATGCGTCATCAAGAAGAGCATACACTATGACCAAGTAGGTTTCATCCCAGGAGTGCAAATGGTTTAACATCCGTAAATCTATCAACATCATACAGAACATCAACAACAAGAAAAATAAAAATCGCATGATCATATCAATAGACGCAGAGAAAGCATTTGATAAGGTCCATACCCATTCTTGATCAAAACTCTCAGCAAGATGGGACTGAAAGGAACCTTTCTCAATCTAGTTGAAGCTGAGAAATCTCTGCACCTCAAAAGAAATAGTGCCCAGGATACAAGAGCCACCCACTGAGTGGGAGGAACTATTCACCCAGTACTCATCAGATAAGGGGCTAATCTCCAAAATATACAGGGCACTGACAGAACTTTCCAAGAAAAAAAATCTAATCCCATCAAAAAATGAGAAGAAATGAATGGACACTTTGACTAAGTCATGAAATTTCTTATACATGGATGTACATGGAAGCGATCATGCTGAGTGAAATAAGTCAGAGGGAGAGCGATAGATGCAGAATAGTCTCACTCATCTATGGGTTTTAAGAAAAATAAAAGTCATTTTTGAAACAATCCTGAGACAATGAGAGGAGGGCTGGAACTTCCAGTTCCCTTCATGAACTTACCACAAAGAGTGGTGAGTGCAGTTATAGAAATAACTACACTGAGAACTACCATAACCATGTGAATGAATGAGGGAACTGGAATGCCTGTCTAGAGTACAGGTGGGGTTGGGGTGGGATGGAGGGAGATTTGGGACGTTGGTGGTGGAATGTTGTACTGGTGAAGGGGGTGTTCTTTATATGACTAAACCTAATCACAATCATATTTGTAATCAAGATGTTTAAATTTTAAAAAAGTTTTTTAAAAAGAATATTATGCAGCCATCAAGAAAGATGAAGTCATAAAATTTTCCTATACATGAATGGACATGGAATCTACTATATTGGGTGAAATAAATCAGAGGGAGAGCGAGACACACAGAATAGTCTCACTTATCTATGGGTTTTAAGAAAAATAAATGGCATTATTGTAATAATGCCTAGAGATGAGGGCCAGAAGGACTGGCTCACGATATGAAGCTCACCTCAAGGTGGGGTGATTGCAGTTAGAACACTAACAACTACCATGAGAATGTTAATGAGTTAGAGAAGTAGAATGCCTGTGTGAATACAGGCAGGGGGTGTGGGTAGAGGGATATGGGATAAATTGGTGGTGGGAATGTTGTACTGGTGAAGGAAAGTGTATTTTTGTGACTAAAACTCAACTACAATAATGTTTGTAATTACAATGTTTAAATAAAAATTAAATAAAAAGCAAAGAGCAATAAATAAACTAGCTTCTGGGGTTAATAACTACAAAAAAATAATAACGTACTAGATCTATGCTTAAAATTTACTTAGAATTCGTGGCAGGAAGAAGAGTATAGTAGATAAGGTTCTTGACTTGTTTCAAATCTTGTTTTAGTCACTGGCAACTCAATGTTCCCCTGAGGACCACCATGAGTGATCCCTGAGCACAGAATGAAGATTAAGTCCTAAGCACTACCAGATGTGGCATATATATATATATATATATATATATATATATATATATATATATATATATATATATATATATATATATATATATATATATATATATATATATATATATATATATATATATATATATTCAGGTGGGCAGAATTTCAAGATTGGCTCTAATGATTTATTTCTGGTTGTGTGATGTAGGTCACTTGTGGCAATAGCAGAGGCAATTTGTCATTAGACAGATTAAACCAGCTTCTGCTATTTGCAATTGCCTTAATTTCTATTCTATTTTTCTAGTCCCTACAATAATTTTAAGTATTTTCAGCTTACATATACACATTTACAATAACAATGTGTGCATTTTATTTTGACCATGTCATTTCATATTGTACAATATACAAACTGTAGAATTTCAGATGTTATCTACTAATCTATGTAACACATTAGGTAAAAATAGTGCATATAAAACATATAGAATATACTAAATGCTGATGAATAGCTGGCCGTGTATTATAGTTCTTGTACTTTTGTATCTACTAAAATCAACTTTAGAAAAAGATACACATTGGTTAGGTGATCTATTCCTTCTCATGTTTGCTATGAGGAAAACTATGTAAGGCAGCACTAGTATTTTAAAATTCATAGCTTTTCATATTTTGGTCACAGTAGATAACTATAAATCCATTACACAGAAATAATTTTATTCAACCATAACTAAACAGAACTTTTGGAACCATAAGGAAAGACTCTATACAAGGCTTCGTTCTAGAATCTGTGCAAAAACCAGACCACTAGTTACAGAAGACTGACTACAAAAACCACGATGGAGCAGAATTTCTAGAACCATAAAGACTTGATACTAGACTTCATCCTAGGATCTGTGCACATACCAAGATGTCTAATGACAGAGAACTGATTTAGTCATCCCCACTGACCAGAACGTTTCCTTACACCATAAAAAGACCTTTGGGTTCAATAATGAGAGTGCATGAAGCCTGTAGTTGTTGACAGTAGGCTTCAGGAGTGGAGAAACCCTGAATCTCTGAGGCCAAGGGAATTTCCTTTCTAATATCCCAAATATTTACTTTGTCTATGCAAAAAATAAAAAAAAAACTTGTCACACTAGCCCTCCCCTGTTTTTTTTTTCCTTTCTTTTTTTTTTTTTATTTTGACCATATTGGCTTACATATCTTTCACAGTAGTTTTTTAGGTACATATTATCATTGAATCAGGGGAATTCTCATCATCAAATTTGTCCTCCCTCCACCCCTGTTCCCTTGCTGCAACCCATATCCCGCACCATCACCCCCCGAGCTGCTAGAGTAAGTGCCCCCCTCTGTGTCTAGCTTACTACAAGTGATCATATATCAGTTTGGTCCTGGTATCCTCCCTTGTTTCCCCCTCTATTTGAGAGGCAGAGCTAGATAATTTGATTTATGTGGCTTTGTTTGAAGAAAAGAAAAGCAATAGAATGGGGTAAAAAATCAAATAAGCTGAAAATGGGCAGAGTTCTTCTAGAGGCTTCAACCTCAGTTTGAGGGAGGAGTGGAATAAAGTAATTGAAACACCACAATACAGAAAGAAATAGTAAATGAAATATCTAATGAGCACTACAGCAATAAAGACAAGCACCACACTATAGTCTCAGTCTTGAAATCAAACCATGCCAGAGTGCAAAAAGAAAGAGAAAAATAAAATAAAATTGGAGACATCAAGTTCAATATCTACACCAAAATAAAGAAGTCAAAAAATCAATCAATAAATAAATATGTAAGTGGATAAAAAGATTATTTTGTGCTTTTTTTTTTCTTTTTCCCCTGCCTAGAGAGAATTCCCTTGGCCTAGGAGATACAGGGTTTCTCCACCCTTGAAGTATACTGTCATGGGATTAACTATAGACTCCTTGCATGATTATTTATTCTCTCCTTGGTGCTTTTGTGGTGTATGGAAGACTTCTGCTTCATCATGGATAGTAAAATCAGACCTCTGTATCTAGAGTTGTTGGTGTCTGTACAGCTCAAGGAATGGAGCTTATGATGAAGTCTTTCTTTGTGGTTCTAGCAGATCTGTTTCTTCAGTGTCGTTTTAATCCATCTTCTGTAGTTGGTGGTCTTGGTCATTATGCTGCTCCTAGAATGGAGCCTGGGATAGTCTTTCTTTATGTTTCCGGAAGACCCATTCAGTTGTGATTGACTCAGTCAGAACTCTGGAATTGGAGATCTTGTTTGTTGAACAGATCATAGACCAAAACCTAGGCTAGAGCTTTTGTTGTTGTTGTTGGTGGTGGTGGTGGTGGTGGTCCTGGGATGCATACTGTCCAGTCATGGTTGCAAGAACCAATCATCTGTAAATAGCAATCGGGCTTTAGCACAGATCAAAGGGTGACAAGTCTTCTGATTTTTGTCTTGTGTTGGCTGGTGGGGAAGGACAACTTGTTCTTAGATCAAGTTGTTCCCATTTCGTCGTTGTCAGGATATCGTTTTAGAATGTTTTTCTTACATTTTAGCATGTTTTCGTTTTCTTTTTCTCTTATTGTTGTTTTTTGTTGTTGTTGCTGTTGTGGTTTTTCCCGTTGCTGTTGTTTTTTGATGTTGTTTTGTTTTGGTTTTTTTTTTTCCAAAAGAACCTCAAAACCAGAATCATCTTATTCTGCCTCATAAATTCGGAGGGGGCAGGGGAAATGGATAATACCAGGAGCAAACAGTCACTTGAAATTTGAGTGGAAATAAAAATGATCAGATCTAAACACCAAACCCAAAGTCAATGACAATAGAATCAATCTACAACAAGCTATACACAAAGGGGACCTATTACATTAGCAGTCCAGGGGCAAAGGGGAAAGTTATCGGAAGCATGCTGGGAACAGGACTGGAGGAAGGACAATACTGGCAGTGAGAATGGCCCTGATTCACTGTCACTATGTACCTTAAATATAACGTGTAAGACTTGTAATTCACATTGTTCAAAATAAAAATTATTGGGGCCGGGCGGTGGCGCTGGAGGTAAGGTGCCTGCGCTAACTTAGGACGGACCTCGGTTCGATCCCCCAGTTCCCCATATGGTGCCTGCCAGGAGCGACTTCTGAGCGAATAGCCAGGAGTAACCCCTGAGCGTCACCGGGTGTGGCCCAAAAACCAAAAAAATAAAAAAATAAAAATAAATAAATGAATAAAAATTATTTAAAAAAAAAATAATTTTATCAAATATAGTATACAATTTGTGCTGTCTGGCTAAGCCCTAGAGATATTTGAGAATTCATTGCCTCCTTTGATCTAGGATATTCCTCCAAGAAAAATAAGATGGAAAATTTTTACTCTTCTCCAGAGAGTAAATTTAGGGATTTGTATCTCCTTCCCCAGGGAAAAGATAGAAAAACATGTTATATTTCTGGGAGTTATATATTGTAACTGAGTCTCAATAAAAACCTTCACTCCTATTTAATAATATAGAACTCCATATAAAGCTGTTGTGAACCATCATCAGTGAAAAATATTCTTAATCTGATATGTAAATTCTTTGAAGTTGTCTAAAAAGTCTTAGAATATGTAGGTCACTTCTGAGGGGTCTCCACTTGGCCAAGGAGATTGATAAAGAAATCTTAGTGTAGACAGAATCTTATGTAATAGCAACTGAGCTTCACTCAGATTATCTTCAACTCAGAGACCTGAGGCAGAGCAGTAGAGCAAGAAATCATCAGAAATCAGCATGACTATGTGGAAGGGAATGGCATTCTTGGGTGAAATATCCTTATCAACATCCTCCTCAACTAAGTATGTTACATAGAGAATAAATACCTAGAATCTAGGCCTAGGATCTAGTTCTAGGATTCTCTGCCTACTGGGATCCCTGTGTCATGGATTTTCTGATCCTTTGACTTTTTTCTTATCCTCATTCTCCAATATGCTGGAGTTCTATTCATCATGTTAGCCCAATTTTATGCTTAGGGAAAGATTTTGGAAGGAAAAGCATCTGCACATTTAGGTATTGCCTATAAAAAAATGTTCTCAGATGAGAGGTATGAGGAATGAGAGGCAGTTCACTCAGCACAAGTGAAGATATTTCTAAATTAATGTGTTATCAAAAAGAAAAATTTTCACAAAAGGGCAAAGTGGTCTTTTCCTTGCTGATTCTGGAAGAGGTAAGTTTGCCACTGTTATCTCATATTGCATTGTTCCAAAAATAGCATTCCAATTTGTGTAACATTAAGTTCCAAAATTTAACATTAGAGTCTATGTTCTATAATTCTAGCAGAACTTAATAATATCCTAGTGTATATGTGTTAAATAATCACAAATTGCATTCATGGAAATATAGACTATTAGATTGTTTCTTAAGAGAGTCTGCACAACTATTCTTAATGGGTCAGTGTCCTCATAACTCATGTCCTTTTAAGATGATATTTTACAAAAATTATAAAAGTTGTACATATCAGAAAACTATTCTTAATAAACATATTCTGAAAACATTTTTGCAAGCATCATTTTACAGCTTAGATAATTGCAGCTCATCTTTGTGCTGACATCATATTGATAGGTATAACTATTTCTTCAAGAATATTCAATATGTCCTCTAAATGCAGTGCATTTAGCTCTATAAACCCTCAAAGATATTTTACAAAAGAATAATTTTCAAAAGAGTAAACTCTTATTATGCACTCTTTAGTAGTAAAGCCAGATGTACATCTTTCTCAAGAGAGAAACTAAGGGTGGAAAATGATTACAGTGACTGAAGGGGAGCATGAATTTTTGAAACTGCAAAATTCTAAGGAAGATACATTTAGAACTCATGCAATATTTATTTTTCTCAGGATGAACACACAAATATTTGGAAATCTATGTGGAAAAGATAATAATGTCTGTGTATGTCCAAATATGGTAAGAATTAACATCTTTTTTCTTCTATCTGAAAACGTGTTTTGAGCACCTGTTCATCTAGAATTCTTCTGAGACAAAATATATGGAATCACATAGTCACTACTCAATGGAATGAAAAAAGACTTACAGATTTCATCTCAGCTCAAAGAAATGGTATTGAATCAAATCCTATACCAACTTTTATCTAAAATTTTAAGCAGATCTTAATAGCGAGAATACAATTCCTCTCCTGTTTTTGTTTCCCAATAATATACGATTAACTATATTTCTTCATTATTCATGAATTTAAATTTAAGCATATAGTGATAGTTTAATGAAGATAAATAACCATGTAAGTAAAACATATGGTAAGAAATATTATCAAGGTTAAAGTGGTATCATAAGGAAGAGCTAGTGTTGAATGTTTATATGCTTTTTGTTAAATTGGATAATGGAGAAGAGAACAAGATGTGATATGGGAGGTAGTTATCTGTCATCTTCTGAGAATACTTATACATCACTAAAAGGGTTTCATGTTTTATTTTAGGCTTCTATCATATTATAAAACTAATTCATATCCCAACAGCATTTGTGGAGAGCAATTGTAAGCCATAAGATAAAAAATAAAAATCTACAACTAGTTAAAATTACAATAGCATGCAGAAATTCAGGCAGATTTTAGAAGTATGTGAAGACCTCAAGAGGTAGTACAGGGTTTATTTTTAGTTTTTTTTTTATGTTGGGCTGAAGGTAGGACACAATATTACTTACATATAGTAAGTCTATGTATTCAGTTGATGGATGAGATTCTTACTCATTAATCTATTCTAATTTCCTAGAGTGGAAAAACATAGTCTTGGTGACAGAAATTATGTTGATGACATATATTATAGTGATAGTTTAATATAATTTACTTTTCTCCATGATTACCAATTTGCCTACACTAAACATATAGACATTTTATGTGTTATAACACAATAAAGTAACTTCTAAAAATAAAAAAAGTCTTCATCAATTACCTTTTGCCTAGACTATTAATGGAAAATTAAGGGAATAAGCATTGCCACACGAATCATTTTGTGGTTTCAGATTGTGAGCATACATGAAATTCCCTGAGGCAAAATGTGAAATTATATGGTGATTTCGCATGTGAAAAGTTTTCTGTGATGGGAGTCTTGAATAAAGGATGTTAAACTTATTAATAAATTTTATGAAACCATTCTAATCATGTCCTGTGAATACTACACACTAGTTTCTCAGAAAATTATAGTAAACTCCTTTAACAGAGTAGATAGCACAATGTGTAACATGGGAAGTAACAAACCATTAATATTTTACTTACATTATATTTAAATTTTGGTGTCACTTTTCATTAAATACTCTTGTTCTCTACCAGGGAATATGAAGCTGAGGGAGTTACTAACAACATGGTGTTCCTTTTATACCTTCTTTAACTCACTTATCAACTCAAAAATTAAAAAGTGAGCATAACATGATAGAAGTTTAAAAGATAGAGTAGATTAAATTCAAAAAATATGTGAATTTTATTGTTAGAAGTAATAGTTATTAGTCTTTTTATTAGGAAAATTGTTCTAGTGATATGCATTAGATGAATAATAGATAGATAATTGATGACTGAAAACACCATGTCTAAAAGTCCTAGAAAAATAATAGAGTATATAGATGTAATAAATGAAGCATTATTTCCCCAATATAATAAAATAGCATTCTATTTCAATTAAAATATTACTATGTAATCCACTTTGGTAAAAAATAAAACTTATTATCATAAAAATATTACTATCAATAAAGTATAATTATTTAAAGTACATTTTAGAAAAATAAATAAAATTTATTATGTCCCCAAGTACCATAAAATGGATAAATACTATTCCACAAAAATTATCTTGTATATATTCCTCAATATGTGGATGAAGTTATGTCAGACAAACCCAGGCACATTCAAAGTATATTTGCCAAAGACACTATTACCTAATGTTGAGACTATTTTACCATAATATTAATGTTAACTGTGGGGACTAGAGACATAGCGCAATGGTAAGGCGTTTGCCTTGCATATGACCAATCAAGGGCGATGGTGGTTCGAATCCCGGCATCCCATTTGGTCCCCTGTGCCTGCCAGGAGTGATTTCTAGGCACAGAGCCATGAATAAACCCTGAGCAGAGCCAGGTGTGACCTAGACACCCCCAAAAAAGAAATTTTTAAAAATGGTAACTGCGTAAAATACTTTGTTGTGCAAATGATACCAGTGAGGATACATTAACATTAGAGAAGTAAAGTTATTTTTCAACTGCACCAAATTATGTGTCCTCCAAATAATAAGAGAAGTTAGAACTTGGCAACAGGGCCCGGAGAGATAGCACAGCAGCGTTTGCCTTGCAAGCAGCCGATCCAGGACCAAAGGTGGTTGGTTCGAATCCTCTTGTCCCATATGGTCCCCCGTGCCTATCAGGAACTATCTGAGCAGACAGCCAGGAGTAACCCCTGAGCACAGCCAGGTGTGGTCCAAAACCAAAAAAAAAAAACAAACAAACAAAAAAAAAGAACTGGCAACACTCATGATAAATTGCTAATTTCTAAATAGTAATAAGATCAATGATTTCTTTGAACTTGTCATGATACCTAAAACAAGAATAAAACTATTTTTAGATGTAGGTCTTGGAAAACTATTTTATAGAAATTAATGATATATTAGGCTAGAGACATAGCATGGAGTAGGACATTTGCCTTGCATGCAGAAGGACGGTGGTTCAAATCCCGACATGCCATATGGTCCCCCGAGCCTGCCAGGAGCGATTTCTGAGCATAGAGCCACGAGTAACCCTGAGAGCTGCCAGGTGTGATCCAAAAAAACAACAACAACAAAAAAGATTAATGATATCTTAAAGGGGAACTGTATAAGGTCAATTTAGTACGTTTATTAACTGTAAGTTTTCTTTTTTTTATTAAACACCAGTGCAACGTTCCCATCACCATTGTCCAAGATCTCCCTCCTACTCACCCAACCCCCGCCTGTACTCTAGACAGGCTCTCCATTTCCCTCATATATTCTCATTATTAGGATAGTTCAAAATGTAGTTATTTTTCTAACTGAACTCATCACTCTTTATGGTGAGCTTCATGAGGTGAGCTGGAACTTCCAGTTCTTTTCTCTTTTGTGTCTGAAAATTATTATTGCAAGAATGTCTCATTTTTCTTAAAACCCATAGATGAGTGATACCATTCTGCGTTTTTCTCTCTCTCTGACTTATTTCACTCAGCATAATAGATTCCATGTACATCAATATATAGAAAAATTTCATGACTTCATCTCTCCTGATAGCTGCATAATATTCCATTGTGTATATGTACCACAGTTTCTTTAGCCATTCGTCTGTTGAAGGGCATCCTGGTTGTTTCCAGAGTCTTGCTATGGTAAATAGTGCTGCAATGAATATAGGTGTAAGGAAGAGGTTTTTGTATTGTATGTTTGTGTTCCTAGGGTATACACCTAGGAGTGGTATAACTGGATCGTAGGGGAGCTCGATTTCCAGTTTCTGGAGGAATCTCCATATAGCTTTCCATAAAGGTTGAACTACATGGCATTCCCACCAGCAGTGGATAAGAGTTCCTTTCTCTCCACATCCCAGCCAACACTGTTTGTTATCATTCTTTGTGATGTGTGCCATTCTCTGTGGTGTGAGGTGGTACCTCATAGTTGTTTGATTTGCATCTCCCTGATGATTAGTGATGTGGAGCATTTTTTCATGTGTCTTTTGGCCATTTGTATTTCTTCCTTGTCAAAGTTTCTGTCCATTTCTTCTCCCCATTTCTTGATGGGATTAGATGTTTTTTTCTTGTAAAGTTCTGTCAGCTCCTTGTATATTTTGGAGATTAGCCCCTTATCTGATAGGTATTGGGTGAATAGTTTCTCCCACTCAGTGAGTGGCTCTTGTATCCTGGGCGCTATTTCCTTTGAGGTGCAGAAGCTTCTCAGCTTAATATATTCCCATCTGTTAATCTCTGCTTTCACCTGTTTGGAGAGTGCATTTTCCTCCTTGAATATACCTGTAGTCTCAATGTCCTGGAGTGTTTTGCCTACGTGTTGTTCTATATATCTTATGGTTTCGGGTCTGATATCAAGGTCTTTCATCCATTTGGATTTTACCTTTGTACATGATGCTAGCTGAGGGTCTAAGTTCAATTTTTTGCAAGTGGCTAGCCAGTTTTGCCAACACCTCTTATTGAGGAGGCTTTCTTTGCTCCATTTAGGATTTCTTGCTCCTTTATCAAAAATTAGGTGACTGTATGTCTGGGGAACACTTCTGAGTATTCAAACCTATTCCACTGATCTGAGGGCCTGTCCTTATTCCAATACCATGCTGTTTTGATAACTATTGATTTGTAGTAAAGTTTAAGGTTGGGGAAAGTAATTCCTCACATTTTCTTTTTCCCAATGATTGCTTTAGCTATTTTAGGCTGTTTATTGTTCCAAATGAATTTCAGAAGTGCCTGGTCCAGTTCTTTGAAGAATGTTGTGGGGATCTTTAGAGGGATCACCTTAAATCTGTATAATGCTTTGTGTAGTATTGCCATTTTGATTATGTTAATCCTGCCAATCCATGAGCTATAGCAAGTACTTCCAGTGCAATTTGCTATGTTGAATAACTGTAAGTTTTCTAATAATTATTAATATTTTATAAAACAAAAGCTTGTAAAACAATAGCATAAATATCTATGTTACTATCATTAGTAGTGAGAAAAGTAAAGTTATCTCCATATTTATGAAGATATTAATGGATGGAAATGTTTACTTTGCTGATAGTTTGTAACCTGATATAATAATAGTCAGCAATGGAAAATCCATATTAAATTACATAATACAAAGCAACTAATTTCCACTATTATAATAACAGTTTCAAGGAAAATATATTTAATGTTCTATATAATTATACAAATTTAGTAATAATAAACCTTCTGCTATTGATCTTGAATATCAATAGCAAAATTGAACTACAATTGTACTATAATACAGTATATAACTATATTAATGCTACTTTATTTAAATGATTGTAATACCTGATTTATGTGATTTCCATAGTATAGGTTACTAGAAATTCATGTTCTAGAAAAAATAATGGGAAGTTAGGAGAAAATAATATAATGGCAATATTCTACTCATATGATTCAAAAATCAGGGCTAAAGAGTACAGGGAAGAAAGGCATTTGTGGTGTATGCAGTCCACTCCAGTAAGATTCCCTACAACATCAAATTTTATCTCGAAAGCACTGCTAGAATTGGTTCTTGAGCAAAGCCAAGAGTAAATATGGGCATTACTGGATTTGACCCCAAAAATATAAAATTATATACACTCCCAAAGGAAAGGATTCAGAAACAATTGACTAAATAATGAAAATACATTTCATTATTTGGTATTCATTGAGAATTGAAACCACTTTATAATAAAAAGTTTTAAAAAACATACACAGGAAGGGAAGCACAGTCAAGTAAGAATAAGAATAATTTATTGTTCTTTATCACACTTCTACCCAATTATTATTAACCCAATTTAATAGAAATAACCACAGTTTTCATTGACTTCCAGCTCTAACAACTCTATCACATTTTGATTCTTAATAAACCATCACTAAAGAATGGGAGGTAACCAGTCATGGTTCCCAGAATTCATCCTGGTGGGATTCCAGCTCAGTGCAGAAATAGAAGTGCTCCTGTTCTTTATCTTCTCGCTGCTATACATGTCCAACCTGCTGGCAAATGGAATGATATTAGCACTCATTTGGTTAAATCTCAATCTACACTCGCCCATGTATTTCTTCCTGTCTCACCTGGCCATCATTGACATAGCCTATGCTTCCAGTAACTTGCCCAAATTTCTGGAGAACTTAGTGATGCATAAAAAAACTATCCCCTATGTGTCATGTGCTATGGAGATGATCTTGTATTTGGCTCTTGCTTCTACAGAGTGCATGATTTTGTTGGTGATGTCTTATGATAGGTATGTGGCGATCTGCCACCCCCTCCAGTACACTCTCATCATGAACTGGAGAAAGTGCAAGGTCCTAGCCATCATTTCCTGGTCATTTGGTTTTACTATGGTCCTAGGAAATCTAATTTTCTTTCTTAGATTTAATTTCTGTGGGTCTCTGCATGTGAACAATTTTTATTGTGAAATCCTAGCTGTCCTGAAATTAGCCTGTGGTGACACATGGATAAATAGAATGTATGTGCTTACTGGTGGTGTGTTCATCATAATCGGACCTCTTTCTTTAATGTTGGTTTCCTATATGCATATCCTCTGGGCCATCCTGAAGATACAGTCAAAGGAGGGCCGCAAAAAGGCCTTCTATACCTGCTCCTCCCATCTCTGTGTGGTTGGATGTTACTTTGGCATAGCCATGATGTTTTACTGTGTTCCAGACGATGGACACCATGATGAGCAGAAGAAAATCCTTTCACTGTTTTATAACCTGTTCAATCCATTGTTGAACCCCCTTGTCTATAGTGTAAGGAATGCTCAGGTGAAGGCTGCCTTCAAGAAAGTCATGCAGAAAGTTAACAATATTTAAAAAAAAAAAAGAGGATTAAATTGTGATTTAATTTGATTGTTGTACTATAAATTTTATTGTGTAATCAAACTGAAGAAAAAATCTTTGAAATCGGCTTGATCAATGAGGCCAGAGCGGTAGCGCAAGTGATAAGGTGTCTGCCTTGCCCCTGCTAACTTAAGACGGACTGTGGTTTGATCCCCAGGAGTCCCATATGGTCATCCAAGCAGGAGTGATTTCTGAGCGCATAGCCAGTAGTAAACCCTGAGTGTCACCAGGGGTGGTCCAAAAACAAAACAAAAAAGAAAAGAAAAGAAAAATTTAAAAGAATGTTAGAGAATGAATTTTCCAGAGTCTTCTTTGTCTATAGAAACAGCAAAAAGATCAAATTATCTCTTTCAGAACACCACAAGCTCATTATTTTAGCATACATACATTTAAGCGTACATTTATCTCTGAAGAGAAAAAATAACAAAAATATTCCATATTATAATACACACTGCTCTTGTAGATTATCAAAATTAATTTTTAATAATCCCTGATAAATTAACTTATGAAAATGACATCACAGTTTCCATGCATGTAACTGAGACTATAGAAAGGGAAAGTACTATAATGTCTATAGCTACAAATGAAAATAAAACTAGAAAAAATAACTGTTTCAACTTCAGAGAGAAAGCAGACTAACTTATTTGAATATTTAAGGTCTTTCTCAGAGAAATTGCATCCCAAAAATGTTTGAGACATTTCCAGAATCTACAGCAGTGCTGATTGATAATGATTTTGTCCTTTATTAAATAACTTGTTAAGGGGCCCGGGAAATAGCATGGGGGTAAGGCGTTTGCCTTTCATGCAAAAGGTCATTGATTTGAATCCCAGTGCCCCATATGGTCCCCCGTGCCTGCCAGGAGCAATTTCTGAGCATGGAGCCAGAAGTAACCCCTGAGCACTGCCGGGTGTGACCCAAAAACCACCAAAAAAATAAATAAATAACTTGTTAAGAGGGCTAGAGTGATAGTACAGTGGACAGGGCTTTTGCCTTCATGCTGCCAACCTGGGTTCAATCCCTGGCATTTCATGTGGTCCTCGAGCACAACCAGGAAGAATTCCTGATCACAAAGCCAGGAATAACCCCTAAGCACCACCTGGTGTGTCCCAAAACACCAAAAACCAAATAAATAACTTACTAAATCTGTAAAGATGAACTGGTTTTCAGGAGTCTAAATTGCAAGTAAAAGTTTACATGCTAGATATGTGCCTTACCTGCTGCACTATCTCTCTGGTTCCATAATTTTAACTGGGATATATTAAATACCTCAATCAATTATAAATATACTCAATGAATTTAAAGTACTAAGCTGCAACTATATCTATGACAGGTTCACTTTTGTTGTGA
>PVKC010016680.1:0-20734 GCA_004027635.1 Crocidura indochinensis
CTTCCTTCCTTCCTTCCTTCCTTTTTTTTTTTTTTTTTGCTTTTCGGGTCACACCCAGCTGCGCTCAGGGCTTACTCCTGGCTCTATGCTCAGAAATCGCTCCTGGCAGACTCAGGGACCACGTGGGACGCCTGGATTCGAACCAATGTCCTTCTGCATGCAATGCAAACACCTTACCTCCATACTATCTCTCAAGCCCCATATTTCCTTTTCATCCTTGCACAATTTCTCTGTTGTTCATTACCAATAAAGAAAATAACAAATTTTTCATTTTGAAAACCCCTTTTCTGAAACCACTTCAGAATAAGTCGAAGTGCAGAGTAGGTCACTGGTGTCCAAGTTCACCAGTTTCCATTCATAAACTATGTTCTTGAACTAAGGAAGGAAGGGGTAGCCAGGCCATTGCCCATGGTACTGGTCAGGGAAGGCATTTTTCAGACATCTTACACAGGGAGGGGTTGGGGTGAGGAGTGGTAGGTGGCAGTTGTAGTTGTGATCTTTCTCACTCCCTTTCATCTGTAACACAAATGACACCATTTTAACATCCCATGAATAGGCTTCCCCACTTCACCCAGTACCTGTTGTTGTCCACATAGCGAATCAGCATGGGGTAGAAGGCGTAGAGGTCTCTGCAGAGCACTGCAAACTCATCCAGGATGAGCAGCTCTGCCTCCTGCGTGTCCCCCTTGCAATCTGCTTTCAGCTGCTCTTCCTCCTGCACGGTCTTCACAGCCTTTTTCTTCAGTTTCTCCAGAGTTGGTATAAAGTGACTTCTGAGCAGGTCAGGCCTCGCTTTAGAGATGATTGGCTGGGCATACACTGCGTTCACAAATAAAGGGACCCTTATTATCTATATTATATATATTACATATATATGACAATGAATAAAAGGAAAGATGTGAGGACAGATTGCCAGGCTGTAAAAAAAAATCCATCAACTCAGGAGGGTCCCTCTCTTTGCTCCCTTCCTTAATCTACTTTGCACTCCACTCTTATGAGGCAAAACAGAGTGGCTCAAGGGCAGAGGATCGTGAAAGAAGGGTACAGTAAGAAACATTACTATCCTTGTTTTCTGTCTGCAGATCCAGGAGACTCTCTGCCACCACTGAACTCCTAATGCATGCAAGGTATTTGTCACACTTCCTTTTCTCTTGAAAATGAAAATTATCTTGCATAATTTTACTGTACATTCACATAGGGTGGGATTGCTTACTAGCAGTTCATAACAACTAGCACTGTGCTAGGCCAAGAGAAGATAGTCACATGTTTCCTGCCTGTTTTACAGAAAATATGAGTTTGTACCAACCCAACCACAGATCTCACCCCTGCCCCACCCAGTTATTAAATAGTTTCAGTATATTCTCTAGAAGCTTTTTTGGGCCCTGAGGAATTAAATTAGTTACTCTGAGCTAAAAATGACACAGCTGGGCTGTGGGCCATTAGGATTCAAAGAGCAGAAGCAATCAGTGAGATGTGTGACTAAGACTTTGGCCTTCTTCAGAAAAACCGTAGAGTAAACCTTGGCACAGGTATAATTCTAGTTTGATCCCTGGTACCACATGGTTCCTGAGAAAGAATGGTTATCAAACCAAAGAGTACCACTTGGGTGGCCCAAGTAAATTTCAGCACTGTTAAGTCTGGAGTCTACACTACATTCTTAATTCCTTCTCACATAAAACCAATGGCCCAACTGGCTGAGCATTGCCAGGAGGGGCCCTGGACTCTCTAAGCACCAAGAATAAGACCCCTCCCTCCACAAAAACATTCTGACTTTTCTAAATAAAAAGATTAAAAAGCAAGCATGTCTTACTCTATTGGTCAATGAAATATCTTACTAGTTTCATTTATATAAATATTTGAATCAGACTAGCCATGATGAATTAAATAAAATCAACAGTCATAAACCATTAACAACATATAGCATATATTTCAAAGCTTCTGAAACCATTTTAATTGCCACAGTCTATATTTCAGCACCTTTTCTTTTTAATCACACTGTAGGCTTCCCCTCCATCATTAAAAAAATGTTTTCAAAAGATGAAAAGCACACTTTGTTGAGGCATACTCAAGGGAATGAAGACTAGTAGAATGCTAAAGACTTGTATTTAACACTTAACTCAGCCCTCACTGAGGATTCAGCACCCAAGATTTGGAGAAGAATGAGAATAGAGACTGCAGACATGAATGAGTTGAGCTCACTATTTAAAATGGACTTTATTTAGTCATCAGGAACTAAGAGACCTGAAGGTCTGACCTCTGTATTCACAGCAGAGCCACAGGACAAGTTCAGCTCCTATCAGTTGTCTAGGACCTGTGATGCTTTTTGACTCTATTTCTTTAGCAAACTGATCCTTTGATCCTTTTCTCCCTTTTAATTCAGATATAAAATGAGAGTTTATTAAAAATCTGCTTAAGGGTTAACAATATTCTAGGACTTATGAGTAATAAAGGGACATCACATTGGTTCACTTGTGTGTTCACAGGGGTCTATCATATCTATCCATACCCTAGACAGTCAAAATTTCATCCCAATTCTTTTTCTTGTTCTTTTTTATTTGTGGGAATAGGTCATATCCAACTATATGTTCAGGTGACTCTGTGTTCAAGGATCTCTCTTGGAAGTATTTATGGGATCAAATCCAGTTGACTACATGCAAGGAAAGTTCCCTACTTGCTATATGATTGCTTCAGTCCTACCAGCTCTTTTCCAAGACAGCAAGTGGGTAGAACATTTTCTTCCTCACTCTCCCAGAATAACAGATGTTTATTTGTCCAAGAAGATTAATGTCTAAGTTTAAGATAGTTGTTCCCTTTACATCACTATTGTATTTCATACTACAGCATATTTTATGGGTGAAACTATGAAGGTGCTTTCTAAACTGTAGGTTCATCAAAGACAATGTCACTGCTTTAAACTTCATCTTCTTTGACTCTCAGGAATGCTAAATTGTCATGATTTTTTGACTGCAGGATATATGATTAATCATGTTCTATGCCTTTCCTTTATGAAGGATAGGGATTGCTGGAGCACACACACCTGGTTGTGCTTAGGGGTAACTTTTGACAATACTCAGGGGACCACATGCAGTGTCAAGGATTTAACCAGGATTGGCCTTGTGTAAGACAAGTGTTTTAATGCCTGTAGTAGGACTCTGGCCTTGCCTTTACTTTTTAGAAGTTTCTTCAGGAACATAATATCCACTAACAACATTAGGAGCCGGGTGCAAGAATTTTAAGGGATAAGCAAACAAACAAACAAAAAGAAGGTAAACCCAAGTGATGCTACTGAGCATTTACACGAATGTGTATCTTAGTAGCTTAGTATGCAGTGGCTACAATAGAAGTGGCAGTGCTGTTAAGAAACATCCCTGCCAGGTAGGGGGAATGTTACCCATAAGGAAATTACACAGGCTCACTCAACAAGAATATATGGACAATAATTACTGTCAGAGCATCTTAAGTACTGAAAACCAAAAAACAACATGAACAACTGAGCCAGCCAGAACTTATAAATGCGGGCTTCCTGGAGACTTGAGGGACTTGCAGAGCAAGAGCATCCCTGTGGGAAGATGTACAAAGAAATAAGTTCATTAAGTAAGCTACTATTAAGTAACTTATGGGAGGAGGCATCGTTTCTTTAAATTAGGAGAGGAACAGAGAACCCCAGCCTTTTAGTCCAGACCTCAGGCAGGGAGAACAGTCACTTATGATACCTGCAATGCGCTTCATCCAGGAGGCCTCATCGATGCCCAGGTTGTTGTTGATGATTTTCAAAATGTTGCCCAGGATGACACTGAGGTGTTCAGAGGTGACCTTGGTGCACCAGGGCCCTGCACTGGGGGGCAGATGCTCAGGCCCCCGCTCCCACCAGTAGGACAGGTAGTTGCACAGCATGGGCAAGATCACCTCAATGACATGGGGCATCTCAGTGTATCGGGCCCCCGACTCGGCCAGAGCGTTGATTTCCTTCATCAGGCCTTCCAGCTGCGGTATGTCAGGACACATTTCCTCTGCTGTGTCTGGCATCCCCAGAACTGACCGGAACAACACAAGGAGAACAGAGGGTTAGTACTTAAAAAGTACACGTAGTACATAGGAAAAATCCCCCAAAATATAACAAATAAAGCCATGCCAATCTCATCTCGGTCTGTGCAGTAGGTTTTGTATAGAAAGTATGTGAAGCGAAGTCCCTCAGCCTAATAGCATTTGTGGTGTACTTTCCCACTCCTGTGGCCTTTAGAGGTAAGTTTCCATCCCCAGAATCTTAGATGAGTGCAAGTGAATGGGGGTGTGTATAAGATGAAACCTAGCTATTAACCCAAAACAAAGGCATTCCCCCAGTTTCCTCTTTCCTTTTCACCTGACCCTTTAATAAGTAAAAGTTCACCTAGATCTCGATCCACCCTCCCCACCTGGTTGAATTTGTACTGAGAATAAAGAAAGACGAGTGTGGCTTGGGGTGCTCGGAGAGATACAATGAGGCAAGAAGAGGACTAACTCCATGGCTTTCTCCTGACTGGCTTGATTTATTAATTCCTTGCTGCTTCCTTGCTTCTTCAGACCTGTCCGTCTGGGGGTGGAAACATGAAATGTAGGGTGGTTTCACACTGTGGGGATTTATTTTACAAATCATGCCCAAACAGCAATCCAGAGAGATCTGAGAAGACCTCCAATAATGGTGAGTTATTTGACCCTCTGGTACAGGGGTCCTCAAACTTTTTAAACAGAGGCGCAGTTCACTGTCTCTCAGACCATTGGAGGGCCAGACAATAGTAAAAACAAAAATTACGAACAAATTCCTATGCACACTGCATACATCTTTTTTTGATGTGAAGAAACAAAACGGGAACAAATACAATACGTGGCCTGCGGGCCGTAGTTTGAGGACCACTGCATAACCATGACGGATTCCTTGAACTGGATTGAGTGTGCAGTGCCCTTTATTGGAACATCAGTACACATGTCCCTGCTCTGAACATGGCAGAGGCCCCTTCATATGGGACAGAAGCAGGCAGTGAAAGAAGGGAAAGAGCTGAAGACTGAGCAGTGTCCCAGAGGCCAAGACCACCACCTTTTTTCTACTAAGGGTACTTTTTGTGTTGTTCTCCCCACCCCAACCTGCAGCAAAGTTGAAGTCACTGATGAGATAGAAGCCAAAGAGAAAACCCCATTTGAGGGGCACCAACAGCAGGGTGATAAGTGGGTCCTCTCACCCAGACTCTGTCCAGGAACCTAAGGTCTTTATGTCCCAGACTAACAGAAGCCTACTACATGAGAAGATGGAGAAGATGAAGAATCCGAGTCCATCAGAAGCCCAAGTG
Source organism: Crocidura indochinensis (assembly GCA_004027635.1). Lineage (NCBI taxonomy): Eukaryota > Metazoa > Chordata > Mammalia > Eulipotyphla > Soricidae > Crocidura > Crocidura indochinensis. Next base: position 5,322 of record PVKC010016680.1, read on the forward strand.
AGGAGAAGCTACTTTTAGAATCTCTTGCAATTTTCTTCTAGGTTAATCTCTTGACCCTATTTGCATTGGTCATTATATGCTGGTTAAACTATGTGTTCTACCTGTATAGAATTTAATAGCTACTGTTTTGTTCTATGACCCAATGCAAACAGATACGTTAGTAGTTCAATATTAGTTTCCACAGTTCTGGGGAAGCATTATGCTGTTAGATTTTTTTTTTGTTTTGTTTTGTTTTTGGGCCCCACCAGGAGATACTCAGGGGCTATTCCTGGCTCTGTGCTCAGAAATCTCTCTTGGCAGGCTCAGGGAATCAAATGGGATGTCGAGAATTAAACCCGGGTCCGCTCTCGGTCAGCCGTGTGCAAGGCAAATGCCATACTGCTGTGCTATCTCTCTGGCCCTGCTGTTAGATTTTTTAATAGTTCTCTGCTACCCTAGTGAATGTTCCCAATTGCTGTGATGCTTGATTGTGTATATTATTTAGCAACTTATTCTAAAATTATTCTGCAAAATTGGAAAAGGAACCTACATATTATTGACTCTATTACATTATAAAATGTTTATAATGCTCATTATAACAATACTTTATTTTCAAATTTATTTTCAAATTATATATATACAGAAATGTTCTTATGATTTTGTTTAGAGAAGTTTATGTAAATGAAACTTGAATTCTATAGACTTGTATTACAGAGGTTGGTAGTAAGAATGTTTAAGAATTTGTTTTCAAATTGAGTGTATCTGCAGAAAGGTTCTAATGTTTATGTTCACAGAAGTCTATAAAAATTTTGTGATATGTATAAGACAAAGATTTGGAAAAAGCTGATTGTTTTGAGAATGCTGTGTATAATCTAATCGTAGACCCTTATAGCCAACTTTTACTGTGCCTACGCAAAATAACAACTACTTTTATAAGTTCTGATCTGGATTCCCGCCTCTGGAGGAAAAAAAGTAGAACAAAACTTTTGTAGATTTTCTAATTTTTTTTGTTTTGTTTTGAAAAAGAAGGATGGGATTGCAAGATGACATCCAAAGCAAAGGCATTCCCCCAATTTCCTCTTTCTTTTAGCTCTTGATATGTAAAAGTTCACCCGAATCTTGCTCCATCCTCCCCCACCTGGTTGAATTTGTACTGAAAATAAAAAAAGAACAATGTTTCTGGGTTCTTGAAGAGAGTGCAAAAAGCTGACAGACTCCATGGCTCTCTCCTGACTGGCTTGGTTTATTAATTCTTTGCCACTACCCTGCTTCTTCGGACCCATCTGCATAGGGGTAGACATGATGTGTTGTGGGTGATTTCACAACATGGTGTTTTATTTTACTGAGGAGGGGGATAGTATCTTCTTGCTGTTTCTGGGGGAAACTACAGCTCCCAGGGGCTACATGGTCTTCCTTAGAGTCACATAAGGTTAAGACACTTCAACATGAGGAAAAAGCAATACAGCCAAAACAGTTTAGGGATATTTCCTTTTTTAATTAATATCTTTATTTAAACACCTTGATTATAAATATGATTGTAGTTGGGTTTCAGTCATGTAAAGAACACCCCACTTCGGGACTGGTGAGGTGGTACTAGAGGTAAGGTGTCTGCCTTGCAAGCGCTAGCCAACAAAGGACCACAGTTTGATCCCCCGACATCCCATATGATCCCCCCAAGCCAGGGGCAATTTCTGAGCACTTAGCCCAGAGTAACCCCTGAGCATCAAATGGGTATGGCTGAAAAAAAAGAAAAAAACACCCCCCTTCAACATTCCCATCACCAATGTAAGGGACATTTCATTTAACTTCAGGGGATAAGAAGCCAGTTTTGTGTTTTTTAGTTGGAACCTCACACTTTTGCCATCCTCAGTTCCTGATCTTAGTGGATCTACTATTATGGAAACGGTAGCACTGGGAGAAAAGCAACTCATTTGTGTTTAGCTGTCAACTCATGAGTCAATCACTAGCAATATAAGTGTCCTAGAAACCCCTCTTAACAAACATCCCTTGGTCCAGAAATGAAAATGCTTTCCATCTAGCTAAAATTTAGGAGGTGCAGGGATCTAGAAAAATTGTATACTGCATTTATAACTCATGACCTGAAATGACTCTGCTAAGATCTCCTATCAATCACTTCAAACTTTTTGTTTTGGGAGACTTTTATGCAAGGAAGAGCAAGCTAGTCCTTTTTCCTCAAACCAAAGGTTTAGGTCACTTCACAGAACAAAAACAGACAAGATGAAGTGGTAACAGATGGCGATCGATATTAAACTGAAGAAGGTTGTCAGAGACAAGTATCACAAACAGAAGCAGTCAGGATAGCTGTCCTGTTCTTCCTAAAGGACACACTCTCTCTCACAGGACAAAATGCAAGAAGATAACAAAGACTAGGTGAGAGACACAGGCTTATTGAGAGACTAGCAAAAGCTTGGTGGGAGTCTTTGCTTATCTCAAGATGACTTCCCAGACAATTATGTTCTTTAGATTCTAAGAAATCCTTTTTTGATATTTGGAATAAAATACAAAGTTTCATGACGAAGCAAAATACATTCAGTAAAATGTATTTTGTGTTGAGTGAACTGAATTAGATGTTTAGGCTCTTTTCTGGTTTCTCCCTTCTGGAGATTTTAGGATCATGGTAAATTAGAGGATAAAAAAAATATGTCAAATTTAAAAACAGAATAGAATTATTTGGCCTTTTGAAATGGGAATATTTGCCAAAAAGAGATTGTTTCTAACTTCTCCCAGGTTGGAATTCTTGGAGCAGAGATATGAATAATCTTGGCTATCTGGAATACAATGCTGTCACAGCTGAGATAAGTGGTTCTACTACATGGTAAGTATGGTTGCAAGTGGTAGACATGGAGGAGTATCCATACTGTGACAATCCCATGAAGCTCTAAAACCCTTTACTAAATAAAGATATTTTTTGTTATGGTATATTCAGAAGCAAGATAAAGTTCTTCAGAAGTCACAAGGGGAACATGTACTTTAATAATCAGATTTTGAAGTTGTGGTGAGATGTTGTGGTGAGAAAGAAATCTGTATCCACTGCTGGTGGGAATGTTGTCTGGTTTAGCCTCTAAGAAAACAATATGGAGGGGCCCAGGAGATAGCATGGAGGTAAGGCGTTTGCCTTTTATGCAAAAGGTCATCGGTTCGAATCCCGGTGCCCCATATGGTACCCCCGTGCCTGCCAGGAGCAATTTCTGAGCATGGAGCCAGGAGTAACCCCTGAGCACTGCCGGGTGTGACCCAAAAAACAAAAAAGAAAAAAAAAGATATATACACACTTATGTGCAATGTTTTCTTTATACAATAACTAATGTAGGGAAACAATTCAAATCCCAAACTATTAATGAATATATTAAGAATTTGTATTATTAAAAATTAACGTACATATACAATGAAAACTATGCAGCTCTAAGAAAGAACACAATCGTGTAAAATGTTCTGTAATATAGATGGAAGTAGAAGATATGTTGAGTGAACACAATTGAAAGAAAAGGGATAGCTATAGAATGACCTCTCTCATCAGTGGGACTTAAAGATAACAGCAAGATAGCAACATGGGGTCAAAGGCAATATAACGGGAAAACTTATCTACACAGACCTGTCAATGAATCTTAGACTCACTGAATCTTAAACTATAGAACTAGAGCTCAGCAGTCTTTATTTTAACAAGCCATCTGAGTGATTGAATGTATGCTGTGTTTGGAAAACATTGAATTCAAGTTTAAAGTCACATTTCTTCACCCATTAACCCTTTCATCAAGAACATCCCATCAGAGATCAACACTTTTGCTTTTGGGGGCAAACCAAGCATTTCAAGAGCTATTCCTGGCATAGTAAGAAGCCTTCCCCTCCTTGGGGGCACTGGGTGTTTAACATGGGTTTCCCCTGAAAAGAATGCACCCAAGCCTTTTGAGTTTTCTCTTTAGTCTCATCACTTTTTTGCAGCATGATCAGACAACTTATCTGGCAACCACAGGATTTTCTCTCTTTGTATTATTTTTCTTAATAAGGGTGCAGAAAGTTTACTAGATGGCTACTAGAATAGTTAGGTCAGTATAATATTCTTTTTAATATATTCTGATGAAATAATTCAAGTTTTTCTAGTTTTGAAAAACTGACACATAATAGTATTTAATCCCTTTTTAGACATATGTTAGTTTTTAGATGAATCAGAAAACGCTCTAGGATGTTACAGAGTTACTGAGATGTGTAACTGCTAGAAAAATAGCAACTGTCAACTAATAAAAAATTCCAGTTGATTAAAGGCGTGATCACTAGCTCATTTTGTACTCCTAAATCAAAGGCCAATGTCATTTATCACCTTATACATCCCTACCACACTCTGAGCCCTTAGGGCATTCACTTAGTTTATGGGTAAAGTGAGGATCCTCAGAGAGAACAGTAAGCAATCAGTCATTCTCTGACAAGTTCTTCCAAGCAATCCTAGTTGTTGCAAAATATATCAGTCATATACATGCTTTTTGATTAACATTGTGGGGACTACAAGTAGCCATGGGTGCCCTATGTTAGGAAAGCTTCTTGATCTGGGAACCAAATGTAGAGCCTTATAATGCAAGGCAAGTGCTCTAACTCTGAGTCACATCTTTAGAACTACATATGATTTTTTTTTTTTTTGGTTTTGGATCACACCCAGCAGTGCTCAGGGGTTACCCCTGGCTCTATGCTCAGAAATTGCTCCTGGCAGGCTCAGGGAGATTATATGGGATGCCAGGACTTGAACCATCAGCCTTCTGCATGCAAGGCAAACGCTTTACCTCCATGCTATTCCTCTGGCCCCAGAACTACACATGATTAAAAAAACAAACTTGTTTGTTTAAAGTGGTATTGAGAATTGAACCTAGGGCCTTACATAAGTGGGGCAAGTGCTTGCCCTTTGAGCTACATCCTGGTCTTAAAATGCTACCATAACACTATCAGCATTCACTCTCTGCTGGTTAGCTGAATGATGGAAAACATGATCTTGGAAGACTTGGCACTGGAGTGTGTCTAAATACAACCTTTTCTCATTCTGGTGAAGACACTAATGAATGACCTTTTTATGAATGTCTTAGTAAATCAACAAAAAGGTATGCAATATAAGAAGCAACTTTTTCAAAGGCCCTTGAGACCAATAAAATAGTTACTTTCTTCCTCCCAAAGATGATAGTTCTAAGAGGACATGACCCAAAAATGAAAAAGAAACACACACATTAAAGAGGATGAAATGGATTCAGGAGATCCAACATGTAAACTCTCCACTCTTAAGCAGGGAGTTCAGTGGGAAGTCCAGAAACGCAAGAGAACATTTTCCTGAAATCTGAGGTATTTATTAGGAAGTAACAAACCACACCTGGAAGTGGGATTAGGTGGTCAAACACCAATCCAAGATTCCACATTCAAAGATGTTTCCAACCAATGAGTAACAAGGGGTGTACTGGCATGGGATGCGATTAATCCTACAGACACTAAAACCTACAGTGGTAAGACTGAGCAGCAGAATGGATGGAAGAAGCTGAAAACTGATCCAGTGATCTAGAAGACAAGGGACAATTGATAGAGAAGAGGCAATAAAAAAGTAACCAAAAAAATGAAGATATTTAAATATGCTTAATGGAGGATAAAAAGAGGGACAACCTCTGAATCACAAGAATTCCAAAAGAAAAGAGAAAAAGCTCAGAACTCCCTCAATTTGAGGAGGGAGATTTATGCATTGATTCGGGAGGTCCAAAGCGTGCCCAGTCAGAGGCAATAGTTTTGCTTTGTCTGTAATTTTATCTCTCAGGACTCTAAGAACCATGCTGTGGGGAAAGGATAGGAGAAAGCAAAGGAAGGAAAGAGAAAGGAGAAGAGAGGGGAGGAGAGAAAAAAAGATGAAAAGAGAAGTGAAGAGATAGAGACTACTTTTAGTGGAAGCGAATAAAAGGGAATAACACAGCCACGATTGGCCCCTCTCCCTTCATATTTGGGAATCAACAAGCCCTGGGCTGGCATTTGCCTGCAGACATCAAGGTCATTTCTCAGTGTTACCACAGCTGTTCAGTTGCTCAGCAACAATTCTGGCAGTCAGATCTGACTCACTGGGAATCAGACACTGGAAATGTATTTTTGCTAGTCTCAAGAAAGGAAAGAAAGAGCAAGAGGAGGCAGAGGGGTGAGGAAGTTAGCCTGGAGATTCACAGGTGCCATTGGAAAATGGAGGCATATTGGCCAAATCTTCTTGCTTTGAGTGATTCTGGGAACATTAGTTTCTACTTTAGTGAGAGACTTTGTCTAAATGGTCCTTGTCATTCATTTTTCGAGGTATGCATTTTTAAACATTATTGATTGATTGATTGATTGGTTTTTGGGCCACACCCAGCAGTGCTCAGAGGTTACTCCTGGCTCCACATTCCTGGCAGGCTGGGGGCTCATATGGGATGCCGGGAATTGAGCCTGGGTTCCTGCTGGGTTGGCCTCATGCAAGGTAAAATACTCTACTGCTGTACTATCGTTCTACAATGCTCCAGTAATGCATTTATTTTCTCTAAATATGAAGTGGGAATAAAGCTGCCCTAGTATAATTCTATGTTTAATTAAAAAAAGAGTGGCAGCAAAGTAAAATGTGGGGGGAATCCTTACTCTCTAAGAACTCCCAGTCAGGGAGCCAGAGAGATAGCACAGTGGTATGGCGTTTGTCTTGCTTGTGGCCATCCCAAGAGGAACCCGGTTTGATTTCCAGCACCCATGTGGTCTCCCAGCCGGCTGGGGGCAATTTCTGAGTGCAGAGCCAGGAGTAACCCCTGAGCACTGTGGGTGTGGTCCAATAACCAATCAATCAATTAATCAATAAATAATTGAAGTTTATAAAATATAAAAACTCCCACTCAGGTTCACACTACAGTGTAAAAAAGTAGCCGGCACTTAACAGAAGTGCTAGGCATGTACTGGCATTGTATACCAATGTTTGAAAAAAAAAAATGCTGATTGTAAAGAGGAAGGTCCCAAATGATTTACTCCGCCCCATTATCACCTTAATCTTGATTAGATCCAAGAATTTTACTTCTTCCAATTGCCCTCATTTGTTCTCAATTGTTCTATCCAATTGTCCTCATTCTTTCTAGCTAGCATTCAAGTGTGCAATTTCCTGTTTGAAGTTTTTCTGTATTCATTGTCTTAATTGCATTATGGTCACAACTCACCCACATATCACAACATTCTCTCCATCCTCTAAAAGCAAATTATCAACCTGCCTTGGATGCTATTTTTTTTAATTAAATTTTTTCCTTATTTAAGCACCATGATTACATACATGGATGCTAGTTCTAAATAATTTACAACAGGGAAGACAATGATTCTCTGTAAAGATGCGGGCTGGAGTGATAGCATAGCAGTACGGTGTTTGCCTTGCATGTGGTCAACCCAGGACGGATTCTGGTTGGATCTCTGGCATCCCTTATGGTCTGAGCCTGCCAGGAGGGATTTCTGAGCTCAGAGTTGGAAGTAACACCTGAGCGCTGCTGAGTGGGGCCCCAAAACAACAACAACAACAAACACCAAAATAATAACAAAAGAAAAAAGATGCAGACAGTTTGGCATTTGAGGCTAGATAGTCTTGCTGTAGCTAATACTCATATCTATCTAGTCTGACTGATGGACCACAGAATGTGCCACTCTAAAATAATTTTCTTTAGCATAAAGAACGAATGCCATGAGCTCATTATTATTATTATTATTATTTTCTTTTTGGCCACACCCAGTGATGCTCAGGGGTTACTCCTAGCTATGTGCTCAGAAATTGCTCCTGACTTGGAAGGACCAGATGTGATGGCAGAGATCAAACTGAGGTTTGTCCTGGGTCGTCAGCCTTGTGCAAGGCAAATGACTTACCACTGTGCTATTTTTTCTTTTTTTAAGGAACTGCAGACATAATAGTAGCTCTAGAAACAGGGGTAGTGACCTTTTGTAGGAGAAATCTATGATTATAAATACAACTTGTAGTAAGTATAAAGGAGGTTTGTGTCATCAAGAGTTGTTAACAGATGTACATTTTCACTGCCAAGATTTGTCCACTTAGCAGGGCAAACTGTTGACCTCGTTCTCATCTCTCATGAACTTCTGACTTCTAACATCCCTCTATTGAAGCTCCCAAACCTTGTCTTTTCTTTAGCTCAGGAAGGTACAGAAGTTCAAAGATCCTACTACATATTTGTCCCCAACTTCTGTGTGGAACGCATGTAATAGGTATGTAATACAATTATCCTCCTCTTAAGCCATAATTTTTTTTCTTTTTTTTCTTTTTTTGCAATACCCGGTGAAGCTCAGGGGTTACTCCTGGCTATGCCCTCAGAAATCGCTCATGGCTTGGGGGACCATATGGCATGCTGGGGATTGAACCCAGGTCCATCCTGGGCAACAGCATACAAGGCAAATGCCCTACCACTGTGCTATTGCTCCAGCCACAGTCATGATTTTTTTGCACTTCTCAACTAAGTACAATGATGGATAGAAAGAAATTAATTTATCCCCTTCTCTACACATTACTAAAAAACAGTCAACATGTAAAAGAGTGGGTGAGTCTGTGTCTCAATTTACAAAATAGATAGTGGACCAGATTTGGCCTATATGCAGTTTACTATCATCTTTTGAAAACTTGGTTTATTAGCACCCCTGCTCGATCCTTTCTTATAAGAAGATAGCTCCTTTTTATGAAACAAAACAGAACAAAAAACCACTTTATTCTTCACAAAGATGATGGAAACTGAGTTGTCATTTTTCTTGGAAACTCAGTCTTTCCTTGGCTTTGAAGAGTTTGTGTTACTTGGGATTCTCAACCTCCTGAAGAACAGTCACAAAAGTAGATTTAACTCTAGGAACAGAAGAAAACAGACCCAGGACAGAACAAGAAAACCTGATTTGTAGGGCAGGAAGGGATTTAGAAATCAACCGCACCATTGTCTCATTTTACAGAAGAGGAAATCAAAGTCTAACAACACAAAAGGACTTGTCCATTTCCTATACATTTGGAGACATGCCATTAGGTCCCTTGCTGACTTATAGGACTGCTTAGTCCATTTGAATCCATGGTATCAAGGGCAATTCTCTGCATCCACAGCTTCACTCTGTGCTCCTTGCCCTGACTTCATGGAATGGATTGATAACCTCTGTTGGAAAATACTTACTTGATCTCTCCCTGGGGGTCTTGGTGTTGAAGACTGAGAGAGGATTATAGCGGTTAAGGGTAGGCTCTAAGAATGCCACTGGAATAGCTGCTACCAATGAGGCCAGACATTCTCCAAGAGCAGGGCGTTGCCTGAAAACAAAACAACAACAACAACAACAAAAAAAACCAAACTCTATTTAGAAGTGGCAATACACATGTTGGATGCATACAATGTAGACCATTAAGTTCCCTTTCCCAGGAATCCCCAACCTGTTATCCCACTGATAACACTGGACACTCAAGCTTAGCAAGGTTGTATGTACTTATTCCTCTTTATATTTATTTGGATTCAAATCAATGATTTAGAATTTTATCCCTCTCTGCAATCCAGTTAGTTCTTAACTGACTAAGATGAAATTATACATAGCATAGCTCTATTCTTGCCCAGCCAGTATGTTTGAAAGCTAGTTCTATTGTGTATCCAAATCAATTTTTATTGCCCAGGTTATCAAAATGTTTTCAAATTATTGGTGCAATTTTCCTGTGTCTATTCCCTGCTACGGATGGAATCTTTATCCACAAGCAGGAAGGAATAGGAGATACTAGATCGGAAACAGTGGGTCTTAAAACATACTGCTTTATATTCGGGGGGAAAAAATACACCTCTAACATGTATTACTTCTCTCCTGTTCATAAACACTTCCTGATCATTATTAATTGAGTCCTAGGTTTTAAGTCTTTCTATGAAGCCATAGATACTAGATCGGAAACAGTGGGTCTTAAAACATACTGCTTTATATTTGGGGGAAAAAAAACCACCTCTAACATGTATTACTTCTCTCCTGTTCATAAACATTTCCTGCTCATTATTAATTGAGTCCTAGGTTTTAAGTCTTTCTATGAAGCCAGCAAGCAATCAAAACAAGAATCTTGGAATTCTTAGTTCAGGCTTTTGGTCCTCCAACAGAGAGAAGATGCGAATGATTGCAGGGTATGCAACTGCAAGGCTGACGAATTAGAAACAGTGAATGGCCAAAACAGAGCCAGGACTGAAATAGTGCTTCCCCTCCTGGAACTGGGCTTAATCTTAGACTTGTATTGTCAACCCCAGCAGGTCTTTTCTGCTAGTGTGGTAATCCAGTGACAGTGGATTATTCAAGGGCTCTGAATGGGGGCTGACATGTATTGCACTCTGATGAATGAGGAACCAACGTCATGTTTCCCACCCTTTTCTACCATGCACTGGCATTCAGTCACAAACAACAAACCTATCCTATCAATTATATATGTGATCTCAGTTCCTAAATGAGGGGGGAAATATCTTTAAATAAATCAAGAAAGTGAATCCTCTAACAGACCAGGACTCAATGATAAATTTGTAGGAAATAGAGACCATGAGTCTATAATTAAGACTTGGATGGAATCTACAGTGTTCAAAGCCTGCCTTGTTTGCTTTTTTTGTAGGGACACACCCGGTGATGCTCAGGGGTTTCTCCTGGCTATGCACTCAGAAATTGCTCCTGGCTTGGGGGACCATATGGGATGCGGTGGGATTGAACCACAGTCCGTCCTATGTCTAGGTCCAAGGCATGCAACGCCTTACCACTGCGCCATTGCTCTGGCTCCTGCATTGCCCTATGATCAACTAAAATTAAGTACTAATGTTGCATCTCTAAAGCCCTTGAGCACAATTCTCAGAAGCTAAGAGTGTTGATTTGTATCTTGGAGGTGTCACTAACTATCATAGAGAAAACTAAAAACCAGAGAAGGAACATGTGAAGTCATGAACAAATGTGCACTCACTACTACCATCCTATTGAAATAGTAAAGTACTCATCTCCAAGGAAGTCTAGCTTCCCACCAAAAATTGTTCCAAGGATTTTAATAGTTCTTCTTCACTATGTATGAACCAATACTTTCAGCAGCATCAAGAATCCAACATGCCAGGAGACCAATGCTACCCAGAATTGAATAAATAAGCATTTACTATGAAATGGTGGGAGGCAGGAGTGCCATTGTTTGCCAACGAGTTAGCCAGTTAAGTCTTAGCATTTGCTTTGCTTCTCCCAGATGTTGAATTTTCTTTTAATTAAATGCACAAAACCCCAAGGCGCCATGGAATTATAATCAACATTTGTGGACTAATTATAAGGACTAGAATAAATGTATGTCTTAGGATCAGAGAGAGACACACATTTGAGTTGTATTATATGTGACTGTGGATATAACCCAGGAACACAAAGACACAATACATAAATGTCCTCTGCACACTTATGTTCAGCACAGCACAGTTTACAATAGCCAGAAATGGGAAACAAACCCAGCTTCCTGAAAACAAAGGTTAAAGAAACTGTGGTATATCTACACAATTGAATACCATGCAGCCATTAAGAAAAAAATATGAAGTCATAAAATTTGATTATACATGAATGGACATGGAGACTCTTATGCTGAGTGGAATTAGCCAGAGGTAAAAGGGTAGATATAGAATAATATCACTCATTTGTGGGGTATAAGTAAAATAAAATATAGTACAATAACAATATTGAGACTATAGAATTAAGGACCAGAAGTTGCAGCCCAGTGTAGGAAACTCACCATAAAGAACTGTGAGTGTAGTTAGACTAGAGAAGGGTTTACTAGGACAATGATAGCTGAAGCTGATCATTCTGGACAAGAACTCAGTATTGAGAAGGGAGAAAGTAACATGCAAGGCTTCCCTTAATTGTGACAATATTGCCAAAAAAACAGTGCCAAAAAATAAGAAAAAAGAGAAAGAGAGAAGAGAGAGAAAGAGCAAATTGCTTGCTCTAGAGACTGTCTAGGGGGACATTTATGAGTGTGGATCACAATAGAGAAGAAGGTTTATAGAAATAGCTTCAAAGCAACAAACTTGAAAAGTTTATCAATGGATATGAAAACCGTTTATCTTCAATTTTTACTTTTTGTACAGTACTGAAAAGTTTCATTTGTACCCGATGACATGGGGGGCAGGAGGGAATCTGGGGACATTACTGGAGGGAATTTGACACTGGCAGTGGTACTGGTCTTGGAACATTTATGTTTGAAAGTCAACTATGAGTAAATTTAAACATCATGGTGCCTCAAAATTTTTTTTTAAAAATGTGTCCAGCTCTTTCCTTCCTGGGAGCCGAGCCAGGAGGTCCTGCCAGCATGGCATTTGGCAGCCCTCCGCCATGCCAAAGGCTGCTTTAATCAGGCCTAGGATGGGGTGCGGGACATGGGTCACAATAGGTTCTTGCATTAGGATTTATCAGGGAAGTTTCCTTATTAAACCTGTCCAGTGTGAAACATTATAAGAAATATATGGATATCATTGTGTTTCATCTGCTTGTCATTATCTGAACGCCGTCCAGGCACTTGTTTTATTCCTTTACTCCCTCACTCCCATTTCTTGTTACCCCACATTTAACTATTTTTATGTACTAATGATTTTTGTTTTGGCCAAGGTGGATTCCATATCTTTCACAGTAATTTTTTGGGTGGAGTCTGAAGCTTCAGCAGGCAATGCGTCACGGCAAGGTTCCATGCTGTAGGCTTTTTGGCCAAGATAAGGTGAAGATGCACCTCGGCTTCCCCCACAGCCTTCTCACTTCTACTTCCCCTTCCCTAGGTTATTCCTGGACACCTGCTCAGGGTCCCAGCAAATGGGTTCCAGGGAGGTGCAATTTAATAGAGAACCCAGTCTCCCTTGTTCCTGCAAGGGAGTTGGAGTAGACTGTTGAACTTTCAACTTCCAGCAATTGGGAAGCAAAAGTCTCTCGGGGAGTCGGAAGCTTTAGCAGACAACAAGGGGAGGACATGGCTCGATGCTCTCTTCACTTGTCCAAATCACAGACCTAAGTGCTGTCTCAGAAACATCCCCCTCTCTCTTGACTATTTATAAAACATAAAAGGGTCATGTGTATCTCCTTTGTATATCTCAGATGTATTCCCTTGACATCTATAACTCTCTTCGAATCCTCATATAGTGACAATTTTGCCCACTGGATTTGTTGTTTGATTGTTTGATTTCCCCCCTTTGAGATCTGTTTTATAAGCAATACTGGTAGAAGAGTATCTCTGTATAGGTTTTATGTTTGTACCAAGTTATGGGGAATGTTGGACTTTATTCGTCGGCCCCCAGATGCAGCAACAATATCTTGCGGCATTGCTTCTCTTTTGCATAGGTACATTAAAATGGGAAAATAATACATATGCAAACAAGTTCTTATCTAATAGAGATGGGAACACAAATTTGGTAATGTACTTAGGCCTTTTACCCTGAACATTGGCATAATGATTTGGCTCGGGCTTCAGAAGAATGGGCATCGCCCACACACACCTGAACAATGGATACCATCTATGGAAACAACCACAATTGTCTTTAACATTACCAGGATCCAAGCCTCTACCAGGGAAGACCTAATACTGTTTTGGCATAGACTTACTCCAAAGAGTGCTTCCAACACCCAGACAGCAACAGTCTGCATGCAGGGCAGATCGCTCCGCATTTAATGGTATGCTGAAACTAGAGGATGCTCCATATCAGCCTGACATCAATGAAAGAAATGCACAGAGTCTATAAATATAAGAATCTGCTACCAACAATAGCTAAAGTGTGAAAAATTTTCACCGGGACCTTGAGAATGACTGGAGTTGGATGGACTGGTATGCCTGGAACTGTCTTATGCCAATAAACTTCTGGGGTGAGGCCTTTTTGTAATCAGATCAAAGATTTTTTTTCCATTTTCCCCATTTTTCTGGACCTATGCAAACAATGGCAATTGCCACTATCACACCTTTACTATATTTTTTTTACTCTTATCCTTAAAGGAAAAAAATACAACTTACTAAACTTTAAAACAAATAACTGTAGTAGAATGCCTGTCTTCAATACAGGCAGGAGATGGGAAGCGGGGAGGGGGTAATGTTACACTGGTAAAGGGGGGTGTTCTGGCTATGACTGTAACCCAAATATGATCATGTTACTTAAATAAAAAATATATATTAAAAAAAGTATCCCATTTCTATTTTGTTTATGTTACTTCTCTGTTAGACAAGTTGCTGGCTTTTGATGTTGATGTCTCTTTTGATTCCCCCCACTCCCTGAGACTTAGGGTCTTGCTTCCCAAATATGTGTTGTATCAGAGACACAGGCAGTGGCAAAATCACAATAATAATAATTAGGCTGTGAATATATCTGAAGCTTTGACATCTTGAAACCTTCTTCCAGTATATTCCAGAGGATGCCAAGAAGAGGAAATAAATAGCAGAAGGGAAGAAAGTGAGAAGCAGAGCTTAGCTCTAGTCTAGATCATTGAGCTAATAGTCCTAAAAATTTAGAGAAAAATCGCAAAATTTGATGCTAAGAAATGGTCAAAAATGGCAGGGCAGAAAACATAAAAAACATCCTTAAAATGTGTAGGAAACAGCACATTTGGAGGAAAAGTGAATGCTAAATATAATAAATTTCATTTTCAGAGAATTCTCCATGGTTAAAGGCCTGAGTCGCTTGTCCTTCTCTAGCATTCTTATCTGAAAACTCCACATGTTGATAACCATTTCAGTATTGTTCCAGAGAATATTCTGATAAAAAGCAACTTTCCCCTCTCCACAGTAACCCTTTCATCAAACTGGCTGCAATTCATTCTTGTCACAATGCACAAGGTATAGCTGGAAACCAATTATTTTATGGCTTCCCTTGAAACTGTAGAGACACTCATTATCCAAAGGATAAGTAAGTCAAAGGTGTCAAAGAAGTAATGGGTTTTTTTTTATTAAACTTTGCATCCTAAAATCCTCCAAGAACTAGAAAACTATTATAGTAGGAATGGTGTTTGAAATTAACTTCAACCATGGATGAAATCAAACGAGGATGGGAAAATAGAAAACAAATTATTGTTTATTTTGTTTTGGGCCATACCTTGTGGAAACATGCAATCCTAGGGATTAAATGAGGTTTGGCTACTTGTAAGTCATGCATCGATCCCTATACTATCTCTCTGGTTCTTCTGGAAAAGAGGGAAACTTTTGGGATCTGAAGCAGGGAGCAGAAAGTTTTGGAAGTATATTGCAAGAAAGGAAAGGGCAGGGGCCAAGGCAGATAGCATAGGAGGAAAGGATCTTCTGCCTCGGACGTGGCTGACTTTGATTTGCTTCTTAGTGACTTAAGCATTGCCAAGAGTAATCCTTAGCACAGAGCCAGGAACAATTTCTGGGCACTGATGGATGTGGCCTAAATCCCTCAAAGAAATAAGAAGAAAAGGATAGGGAATAC
>PVKC010016681.1:0-20640 GCA_004027635.1 Crocidura indochinensis
GCTCTTTTCTCCACTCTTCTCACTACTGTTATTTTTTTCTTCTTATTTTTCTCTCCTTTTCTGTCCTTTCCTTCTAATTTAATTTCTCTTTTCTTTCCTGCCCCTTCCATATACTTTCCCCTTCTCCCCCTTTCAAACTTGATCATCCCTCCAACCCTCACTCCCACCCAAATTCCCCAACTTATTAAAACTCTTCATCCTCTGTCCCCAAACCAATAGGCATCAAGAATGACCTTCTACCACAGCGATCTAGTGCCCAGCACCCAAGTGAAGGGACAACCAGTCAAACCCGCATACATATGTCATGTGGACCCAACTTAGACCACAGGTGATCAGACACCAACCGTCCAGCCTTGAACCCTGGATCACAGTCATAGAAACGACATACTTCATCACAACAACCACAGGAAATAAATCCCAAGTGGGACATCTGTAATAGTGCTCGGACATCAACAAGTGCCAGCCCTATTATGAAATACCCTGACAACGAGGAAAACGGGATCAACTCGACCTACGAGCAAGTTATCCTACCTCACCAGTTAACGATAAGACAAAACCAGAAGACTTGTTACCCTTTAGACTATCCATATGCCAAGACCGTGATTTACAGACGACTGGTTGACAGAACCATGGCCAGACTGTATGTATACTGGGACCAATAAAAGCCCTAGTCTAGGGCGAGAGCTAAGACCTACATAACAACTATGATCCCCTAATTCCAGAGGTCTGTCTAAGACTATTGCAACAGAAGGGGATTCCTGGAAAGGTAACGAAAGACGCTATCCTAGGCCACCCCCAGCACCAGCGCAAAGACCAGGTCTGCCAATCACAGAAGATGGATTAAAACGACACTAAGGGAACAGAACTACTAGAACCACACAGAAAAACATAATCAGAAGTTCAACTCCTTGGCTCGTGTAGATGCCAAGACCTCCAGATACAGAGGTCTGATTTTATCATCCAGGATACAGCAGAAATCTCCCATACAAAAGCACCAAGGGGAGAGTAAATGAATCTGAAAGGAGTTTATAGTCAATCCCGTGACAATATATGGCAAGGGTGAAGAAACCCTGTATCTCTTAGGCAAAGAAAATTCCTTTTGAATGACCCCAATATTTACTGTGCATCTGCAGGAGGGAAAAAAAAACAAGCACAAAGCAATCTTTTTTATCATCATTATTTACGTATCTATCTTTTGTTGATCTCATTATTGTGGATTAGCTATTGAACTGGATGTCTCCATGTATATGTATATTTATTTATTCTCTTCTTTTCTTACGTTTACTGCCACATTTCTATCTCAATACCATGGCCTTTATACGGTATTTTTTCTTTTTTCTTGTTTTTTTTTTGTTTGTTGTTGTTGTTGTTGTTGGAATGCTCACTGGATATTTCATTTGTCGATTCTTTATGTACGGTTATTCTATGCCACCTTCATTTTCCCCTCTGTCTCTCAAACCAATAACGAAAGCCTCTGGAAGGACTCCACCCATTCCTGGAGTATTTGATCCCTTTCTTTTTTTATTTATCTGTTTTTATTTATCCATTTTTTCTTTATCTTCTATTTTTTTTCTTTTTCAAACAAATCTACATAACTTGAACTGACTAGTCCCACCTCCCAATCAGGGAGGAAAAGGGGGGTAACCAAGAGCAAACAGGTGTAAGACCATCAAGTAGTAAGCTAGGTACAGAGGGGACCACTTGATTTAGCAACCCTGGGGGGTGGTAGGGGAGAAGATATGGGAAGTAGGACAGGAACGGAGGTGGAGGGAGGACTTTTTGGTGATGGGAGTTCCCCTGATTTTATGCTAATTTGTACCTAAATATGATTGTCAACGATATATAACCCAATATGTTTAAAATAAAAATTATATTACTTAATAAAAAAATTTCAAGTACAATATTCCTATACATTATTTCATTTAACCTTAATAAAATATGATTTAATAAGACTCATTTATGACTAATACAGCTATGACTTAGAGAGGCTATAAAGCTAAGAGTAGGAAAATTAGAATTTCAATTCTGAACATCTACTTTCTAAAGGTTTCTTTATTAACATATGCTTAAATCTTTGATTACTAAAGCATACGGATTTGCCATAATTGCAAGCACCCAAGTCCCTCCTTTCTCAAATACATGTTACGCTATTAAATGTGGGACCACAGATGAGGTTCCTAGATTACAGTTTATTTTCTTCTATCCTTGTTGTAACATTCTATTTCATCGAGCTTCCTTTCTTACCTAAAACAGAAATAGTGATATGAACATATGCTGGAGCATTTATAACTTGAAGTTTCTATGCAAGTAGAACACTTTGGCAAGTATGTGTTGGAAAATATTAGTCCCGCCTCACCACCAATGTCTACATTTAAATTACAAACCTCATAATGGAAAATATGTGATTAGAATTACATATATTACACTATGATACTCTCTGGTGCAACTTTAAGTTTTGTTACTTTTTCTCCTTTTTTGGGGGGGTTGGTTTTTGGGCCACACCCAGTGAAGCTCAGGGGTTGCTCTTGGCTATGAGCTCAGAAATCACTCCTCGTTTGGGGGACCATATGGGACGCAAGGGATTGAACCCAGGTCCATCCTGGCTCAGCTGCAAGAAAGGCAAATGCCCTACCACTGCTCTATTGCTCTGGTCCCAAGTTTTGTTACATTTTTATTGGCACTGTGACTTATAGTATTATAGTATCTATAGTTTTATAGATAATAGAGTGTAGTATATGCAATGTTGCTTATTTCAATCCCACCAATAATGACTATATCCCTCCACAATCATGTCAGGTTGATTCCAGTCCCAATTTATCTACAATCATTGATATTTTACTCTAAATAATATTTAATTAACTATTTATTTTTATAAGACATAACTGTTAATCTCCACAATTTTTACAAATATATATTTTAATGTACATCTCAAGAAATACACAAATATTTTACAACTAGAGTCAGTCTTTTTAAATTTAACAGTGAAAGTAATCAAAAATGCTCCTCAAAAAGATTCATATTTTAACAATGATAAATTTTGGTCTTTTAAATATAAATCCAAGCAATTATAGAACATTTGCTATCTGAGACCTACAAAATCATTATTTTTTCATCTGTTATGCTGGCAATTTCTATAGGCACATTCAAAGGTAACTTTTTTCCTAAATATTGACTAAAATGTAAATCTATCTACTGAAGATATAAAACTAGTTTTCCACAATTTTTTCATGGCATTTTTCATTTCTTTATTTCTAAAAGTATAAATCAAAGGATTCATCAAAGGAGTTAGCATGGTGTAGAATATTTCCACTATTTTATCAAAGGAGAAAGCAAATGGAGGTCGTGCATACTCATATATACATGGGACAAATAACATAATCACAACAGCAATGTGAGATCCACAAGTGGAAAGGGCTTTTCTTTGTCCTTCAGTACTGTGGCTTCTCAGAGAAAACAAGATGACGCCATAAGACACGAGCAACATGGAGAAGATGAGGATGCAAAAGAAGCCACTGTTGGCTACCACCAGAAGACCGAAGACATAAGTATCAGTACAGGCAAGCTTCAGTAATGGGTACAAGTCACACATGAAGTGATCAATGATATTGGGACCACAGAATGGTAGCTGAGAAGTAAAGACAATTTGTATGATGGAATGCAGAAAGCCCCCTAACCAGGCTACTCCTATTAAGATGCCACAGAGCCTTGAATTCATGATAGAAGAATAGTGCAAAGGCTTACAAATGGCCACATACCTGTCATAGGCCATAGCTGTGAGGACAATCACCTCTGTCCCAACAAAGAAATGTCCAGCAAAGACCTGAGTCAGGCAGCCTCCAAAGGAGATAGTTTTCTTTTTATTGAGAAGATCAACAATCAGTTTAGGGCCATTGACGGAGGAGATACACACATCCAGGAAGGACAGGAAAGTCAGGAAGAAGTACATTGGAGAGCTCAGAAGTGCTGGAGTGCTGAGGATGGTCACCACAATCAGCAGGTTTCCACTGACAGTTGCCATGTAGACAAACAGAAATAGGACAAATACTATTTTCTGAACATCTGGATTCTGTGAAAGTCCCAAGAGAACAAACTCAGTTATAAAACTTTGGTTTTTCATATTTCCAAGGAGAATCTCAAGGTTCTAGGAGTAGGCATATAGAATCTGCAATATAATAATCAAATGTTCACATCAGACCTTTGCATTTATACATGTAAGCAATATATATGATAATTATCTTTCATGCTCTGTAATATTTTGAGATGCAAAATTATGTTTTAAATGTGGTAGTGTAGGAAAGCAGACAAAAATACAGTTATATAACCATGTCATTACAATAGCTTAACTTCCACAAATGTACATGTGGTGACATTAAGATATACTTTTATGTGAACAATTAATTCTAATTGCTTAATAGGAATTTGTTTGTATTAGCTATTAGGAGTTTTTTTAAATTAATTTTTAGATACTTGAATATTTTTACATCACTTTGAGTGGAATCGTTTTTTTTACTCTACCCTTTTGCTTACATATAACGCACAGCATTTTGTATTGTGTATTTTGCATTCTGTATTTTCTATTTTGCATTTTGTGATCTGACAGCTTACTGTATATATTTTTGCTTCTATATGCTTTTTATGATCATAGCCTTTTTTCTATCTAGTATAATTAGTTTACAGGTTTGCAACTAGCATGCTAACATAATGTACCATTATCCTAAATATTCTAATTATTGTAAATTTTATATCTTGTATCTATATGTTGTATAGTATCTTGTAGCTATATTTTGTATCCAATTTTCCTACTCTGAGAATTGATTTTGATTTCAATTTGGTTCTCACTACAAGAAAAAAAGACATATTTTGCTCAGTTTTGTCTAGAAAATTCTATGGTCTTTCCTTTCTAGATAATCACACTCTTTATGTGCCATCTGTGTTCCCAGATGGCTCCATGCTCCTGTAGATTTTATTTATATGACCCCAGTTTTTCTTAGTGCTATGACCTTGGAATTGATCTTCCTGGTATCCTAATGAAGCACAGTAATTTTTTTCTGCTCATTTTGGCAACAAAATCTTTTCTAATCACTTAATCATTCTGAAATCAATGGAAATTTCAGACTTTACTTTTAAGTGGAAACAATATTTAAAATCATATAGAAATTTTAGCAGGTTAACTTTAAAATTAGTTTGGGAATGGAATTAAGAGATATCTTAACAATGTGGAATATATATAGGATGCCTGGGTTTGAGGCAAGTACTCAGTTCTCAACACTAGTAGTGATCCCTAAGCCCAGACCCAGAAAAAGTCCTGAGCAGGTATAACACAAAAGTCGACAAATAAACAGTCTGAGGAATTTTTTTTGTACTACACATAAATCAATTAAGGTGATGTTACATGTACTTACATTATATCATTCTAAAAGTACAGAATTACATTTTTCATTATTTTCCTATAAATTCCTTAAAACCGCTGTAAATATGATCTCATATCATTGTTGAAACAATTTAAGAATTATTTTATGTCTGTTTACCTAAGCATATTTCTTTACGTGACAATTAAGGAGTCAATAGTTCTTTCATATTTCAGATTATTTTCTTTAATCACAGTAAGCTTTGCTGGTTTATTTTAATATTTACATTTTTGATGCATTAGAATTGATGTTTTTTAAAGCTTTTTCCCTATTTCTCTTTCTCTACATGTATATGAATGAAATTTTAATTTAATGTTTTTATGCTGAGTTTATTTTTATTATTATTTTTATCATGTTATTTTGCACCTATAGTGGGGTAAAATTTACATATTTTAATATTTTATTACTTTAATTAAACATGCTTAGATTGCAATATTAAAGCTATAAAATTAAATACAATTTTAAATAACTTTTAAAATTTATGCTATTCTTATGTCAATTTGAATTATTTTTATTGTTTTTTGTTGTTTGGGGCCTATATCTTGCAACCCCAGGTGACACTCAGGGTTGTGTGCTCAGAAATCCTGGATATGTGCTCAGAAATTGCTCCTGGCTTGGGAACTTTATAGAACACCAGGGATTGAACCTAGGTCCTTACTGGGTCAGCCTTGTGCAGGACAAATGCCCCACTTCTGTGCTATCACTCCAGCCTCAGTCAACAGGATTTTAATGAGATATGAATGGTATATTTTATCCCAATACTCTATAAAGTATAAAATCTACTTTAATTACATTGATATTCTTCATAAAACTTCTGAAATCTAAAACACCTGAATGAGAAGATATATTTGGGTCCTATTAAATCAAAACATAAAAAGTACAAACTAAGGGGCTGGAGCAGGATGGACCTTCTTTCAGTCCCTGGTGTCCCATCTCATCCCCCAAGCCAGGATGGATTTCTGATCACATAACAAGGAGTAACCCCTGAGCATCACTGGGTGTGGCCCAAAAAGCAAAACAAACAAACAAACAAAAAAAACCAAAAAATAAGTACGATAAAAACTAATGAAAAGTAAGACAAAATGAGGCATGCTAGATTTCTAACAATATAACTCCAACCACATTACCAAAATATTTGTCGTCTTCTACAAATATTAAAAAATATTTATGATATCACGGATGTTACTCAGTTGAAATAGGCACGTTCTTATATTTGAGCTTAGAGATCCTTTGAATTGTAAATATATATTTAGAAAAATAGAATATAGAGTAAAAAAAAGTAAATGGTTTACACAGTTCAATGATATGCTGTCATTGCACTAACTCAGAAACATGGAATATAATACTCATGATTGTAAGTGCTATATCACTAACTTTAATTTTTCCTGAAAATATAAAACTACAAAAAAAAATACAAAAATGATAGACCTCACCAGGTGTCGGTCTCTTGAAAATTCAGGTGAACTTTTTGATGCCAAACTCCTACTCTCTGAAGATAAATATCCACTCAGAGAATGGCCAACAAGTAAATTTATTTCCAATTACTATTGTTACTTCTATGAGGAAGACGAAGATCATCTCTGGATGGCGAAATAGATAATATTCACCTGTGTTTATGCAGTGCTGTCTTCAACATGATTTAAAGACAATAAAGATGCCAAAATTACCTCTGGTTTTTAAAGAGGCTTTCTTGAGAAACTGTGACCCTTTAGAATTTTCTCTAAGTTCCCCTAGGGATGTGGTCATTTCCAAGCAATAGAGTTGTCTAGTACTGTAAAGCAACTAAGCTTTGATGCACTTAACTAATTAGTTAACTAATTAGATTTTTTCTCTTTTTCTTTTTTATAACTTGATTAAAAAAAAAACAAATGTTCTTAAGTTTCTATTTGAAGATGCTCTCATACTCATCAGCAAAAAAAATGTTTGTTATTTATAGATAAAATACATGACATTTTCAGAATAAGACTGGAATTTGACTGTATTTATAAAAAACACCCATCTAGAATTCTGGGATAATAGTCAGCAACAATCTATAAGAAAAAAGTTTGGGGATCAACTAACTAATTTTAAATAATTAAAACAATGCACCTCCACATAAGGATATTTTAATGAGAAAATCAATTACCCTATAGAGTTAGTTTAATGTAAGATGCAATTAACAAATATTTCCTATTATCTATAGATATAACTACTCAAATTAGAGATGCTCTTTGCTTTTGGTTTTGTTTTTGGTTTTGGGGCTACAGCCTGGTGACACTCAGGGGTTATTCCTGGCTATGCACTCAGAAATTACCCTTTCCTTGGCTGGGCTATATGGGACGCTGAGGGATCAAACCGAATGCACAGCAAATGCCCTAGTGCTGTGCCATCGCTCTGGGTCCCTAGATCTGCTCTTTCCTAAAGAACATGCTTGACTGACTATCAAAAGAGACAAAAATTTGTCTGTGATCATGAGATAGTTCTCTATATGTGACTAATAACTAAATAAAGTTTTATTACTTAGACCCACAATTAGTTTGCTTTTTGGTTTTGAAGAATTATTGCAAATATTTGTCAATGGAGGGGCTAGAGAGATAGCATAGAGGCAAGACTTTTGCCTTGCATGCAGAAGGACTGTGGTTCAAATACCGGCATCCATATGGTCCCCTGAGCCTGTCAGGAGCAATTTCTGAGCGTAGAGTCAGGAGTATCCCCTGAGCGCTGCTGGGTTTGATCCAAATACCAAACAAAAAAAAATGTTTGTCAATAGAAAATTTTATATTATATTAAACAGTAAATTGCATATATCATATTCATAGTATTATGCTGTGTAATATGTATTAAAACAACTTATAATTAGTATTAAATAGTTTATAATAATAAAAAAATATTTGACTATATCTCTGGACTTTTTCCTATGTTTTTACTTGGGATGTATTAAATGATTATGTTTTATAAAGGTTTTTTTTTTTTTTTGGTTTTTGGGCCACACCCGGTGACGCTCAGGGGTTACTCCTGGCTATTCGCTCAGAAGTCACTCCTGGCAGGCACGGGGGGACCATATGGGGAACCGGGGGATCTAACTGCGGTCCGTCCTAGGTTAGCGCAGGCACCTTACCTCCAGCGCTACTGCCCGGCCCCGTTTTATACAGTATTAATGAATTATATATAATATTAATAGCAATATGTAATTATTAACATAGCATAATTATTGTACATTTATATTACCAAAATATTAAATAAGAGGCCAAATATATTAATTTCTATGTACACAGTGCTTTCTATATATTACATCATTTAATCCTAAAAATATACATATATATTTTTTTGGTTTTTGGGTCACACCCGGCAGCGCTCAGGGGTTACTCCTGGCTCCATGCTCAGAAATTGCTCCTGGCAGGCACGGGGGACCATATGTGACCATTTATGACTAAGAAAGCTAAAACTTACAGAAGCCTTTTTTTAAATATATTTTATTTAAACACCTTGATTACATACATGATTGTGTGAATGATCTTCTTAATGAGGCATTGAATCCTATTTCCAAGATTTTGTTGAGGATTGCATCTGCATTCATCAGTGATATTGGTCTGTAATTTTCTTTTTTTTTCTGCATCTCTGTCTGGTTTAGGTATCAAGGTGATGTTGGCTTCATAAAAGGTATTTGGAAATGTTTCTGTTATTTCGATTTTATGAAAGAGTGTTGCCAGGATTGGTAGTAGTTCCTCTTGGAAAGTTTGAAAGAATTCATTAGTGAATCCATCCGGGCCTGGGATTTTGTTTTTGGACAGATATTTGATAGCCGTTTTAATTTCATCAATAGTGATGGGAAAGTTTAGATATGCTACATCTTCTTTCTTCCATTTCTCCCCTCAGGTTCAGTATATTCTTGTTGGGTTTCAGTCTGGTTGACCTATCCAGTGTTGACAAAGCCATTTGAGATCTCCCACAATCATTGTGTTGTTATTGATGTTATTTTTCAGCTTTGTCAACAATTGTATTAAATATTTTGCTGGACCCTCTTTCATTGCATATATGTTTAGAAGAGTGATTTCTTCCTGCTCTACATACCCCTTGATTAATATGTAATGTCCATCTTTGTCCCTTATACCCTTACTGGGTATAAAGTTTGCATTATCTGAGTATGGCCACTCCAACTTTTTTATAGGTGTTATTTGCTTGGATAATTTTCCACCAGCCTTTTATTTTGAGTCTATGTTCTGACTACTCAGGTGCGTTTCTTTTAGACAGCAGAAAGTTGGATTGAGTTTTTTGATTCATTTAGCCACTCTGTGTCTCTTAACTGGTGCATTTAGTCCATTGACATTGAGAGAAAGACTTGTCCTGGTATTTTATGCCATCTTTATATCGAAATTTGGTGTGTCTTTTGGTTAGTCTTGTCTTAAATTAGGTCTTTCAGCTTTTCTCTTAAGAGTGGTTTTGAGTCTGTAAAATTTCTGAGCTGTTTTCTGTCTGTGAAACCATGTCTTCTTCCTTCAAACCAGAAAGTGCGTTTTGCTGTGTACAGTATTCTAGGTGAAGCATTCATTTCATTCAGTCTTGTCACAATATTCCACCACTGCTTTCTGGCCTTGACTGTTTCTAGTGACAGGTCTGCTGTAAATCTCAGGGATGCTCCCTTGACTGTAATTTCCTTTTTTGATCTTGCTGTTTGCAGAATTATGTCTCTATCTGTGGGATTTGTCATTGTGACTAGGATGTGTCTTGGGGTATTTTTTCTGGGGTCTCTTTTGGTTGGTACTCTTCGGGCATGCAGGGTTTGATCACATATATTCTTTAGCTCTGGGAGTTTCTCTTTAATGATATTCTTTACCGTTGATTCTTCCTGGAAATTTTCTTCCTCGGTCTCTGGGACTCCAAAGATTCTTAAGTTGTTTCTGTTGATCTTATCATAGACTTCTATTTTCATCTGTTCCCATTCTTTGCCTATTTTTTCCATTGTCTGTTCATTTGTTTTAAGTTTTTTTCCAATCTCTCCTGCTGTATGGAGTTGTTGTTTATCTCATCTTCCACAGCACCAATTCTATTTTCAGCTTCTGCTACCCTGGTGTTTAGCTTATCCATTTTGTCATTCAATTCATTTACTGAGTTTTTCAGGACTATTAGTTGACACGATATTTCAGTTTGGAGTTTTGTGATTTCTGTCTTTATAATTTCTTGGTTCTTATTAGTGTTCTGTTCAACTTGATCCATGGTTTATTTGAGTTCTTTGAGCATCTTCCATATTGCTTTTCTAAAGTCCTTATCTGAGAGACTGATTAGTTCTTCGGTCATTATCTGGTCATCAGAATTGTCATCTTTGTTCTCTATGTCTGACGCTGGCCTGAGTTGTTTCCCCATTGTCACACTTGTATTGTGGTTTTTTCTACGTGTTATGGTGGTATTCATTGGCTAAATGATGTATGCGGCCACACTCCTCTGGCTCTGCCATTTTTGGTGGGTCGATTTGCCTACAAGGGAGTGGAGTCCTCCGTGGATGAAGCCTCATACAGGATCAAATCTTAGGCCCGAACGCGCAGCAGAGAAGACAGTCCAGAGAGAAATGCTGGGCTTCAGTGATGCAGCACAGTCCTTAGTGTGTTTTTTCTTTTTGTTGTGATAGTGTTCTTTCCTTAGAAAGAGTGCATGGCTGCGCAGTGAAGCGGAGCAGCCATGTTCTTCTGGAGCCTCATTTCGGCCCACTGTCAACAGGTCCAGGTGACAGGACAGGAGAGAGACACACACAGGCAGCACTCACAGTTTTTCACAGTCAGGCCCCACTGGGAAGGTGTAGATTTGCAGATCTTCCCAGCTTGACGTCACAAACAGGGGGCCTGGCTTTTGCAAAGTATTGCTTCTACCCAGTTTTCACATTATGAAGGAGTTCCTGGATGTTCCCATCCTAGAATGGAACTCTGGCGAGCGAGTTTTTTGGAGCCATTTTTCAGCCCACTGCCAAGAGGTTCAGGCGACAGGACAGGAGAGAGACACACAGAGGCAGCACTCACAGTTTTTCACAGTTAGGCCCCACTGGGCAGGCGTAGATTCACAGATCTTCTACAGAAGCCTTAAAACTAAGAAGTGGGAACATTAGAATTTAAGCTCAGAACAGCTAAAGTTTTATCCTCAGAGCGAAACTTAAATCTTAGATGACCAAAGCATTGGAACTGACCACCACGCCAAACACACAAGTACCTCTTTTCTCAAACACATGTTTCTATATTCTTTGAGAGACTCTAGACTGAGATTCCTAAATTCTAGTTTATTTTCCTCCATTATTTATTTATTATTTCTCTTCCATTCAGCTTCATTTTTCCTTTTCATCTAAAAAAGAGATGGTGGAGCAGGAGGATAACACAGCAGTAGGGCATTTGCCTTGTACTGCTGACCTAGGACAGACCTCAGTTCGATCCTCTGAGTCCCATATGGTTCCCCAAAGCAAGAGGCAATATGTGAGTGCATAGCCAGGAGTAATACCTGAGCATCAAAAAATAAACAAAAAATATTAAAATAGAGATGGTGATACAAACATTTACCAGAGAATTTAGAAGTTTCTATGCAGATAGAACACTGGCATGGTGAGTTGGAATATATTAGTACCATTCTCCCACTAAAGTCTACCTTTAAATTATTAAGATCATGGAGGAAAGCATATGATTAGAATTTTTAACTTATGGACTGGAGAGATAGCACAGCAGTAGGGCATTTGCCTTGCATGCTGACCCAGGAGGGAACCTGTTTGATTTGTGGAATCGATATGGTCCTCTGAGCCTGCCGGGGCAATTTCTTTTGTTTGTTTTGTTTTTGAGTCACACCCTGTGGCATTCAGGGGTTACTCCTGGCTCTGCTCTCAGAAATCTCCTCTGGCAGGCTCTGGGAACCATACAGAATGCCAGGAATTGAACCACTGTTTCCTGGGTTGGCCATGTGCAAGGCAAACGCCCTACAGATGTGCTATCTCTCCAACCCGAATTTCTGAGTGCAGAGCCAGGACTAACTCCTGAGCAACGCTAAGTGTAGAACAAAAATCAATCAGTCAATCATTCAATAAAGTTTAAAAAAAAGAATTTTTAATTTATATCTCACTTGCACTATGATCCTCGTTGGTGCAGTTTTTTATTATTTCATTTTTAATTGGCATTGTGATTATTATATTTGTAGATAATAGAGTGAATGCCTGCAATGTTGTTTACAATCCTACCCCTAGTGACCAATTCCCTCCACCAATCAGCTCAATTTCATTTCAGCCCCAATTTACCTTCTTAAAAGACTACTTTTATTAGTGTTATTTAAATTTTTATTTAGCTAAAACACTGTGATTTATAGTTATTCATAGTTGGCTTTTAAGCATACAATGTTACAGCCCAAATCCCATTACAGATGCCAATTTCCCTCTACCAATATTCTCAGGTTCCTCATCCTACCCCTAGCATGCACATGAACAGACACCATATTAAATTTAGCATTATTATTATCATTATCATTATTATTATTACTAAACTGACTTTTTAATGTTTGGGTTTCATGGTCTCTGTATAGTTGACTCTGTGTTTTGGATAGTTATCTCTTTGTTTTCTCTAAAAAACATCGGTGTACCTTAATTTCTTTGCCCCTTATCCCTGTTGTTTCTCATTTATCCCTCCCAAAATTTCCAATCAATTTCTTCCCTTTTCCTATCTGTACTCTTGGGGTCATGCGAGATCCAGACAATGCTGTGTAAACCATTGTATTTCCTCAACCAGTTTTTCTAAGTGAGCATATAAGTGATATCATTCTGTGGTTAGCCTTTTTCTTCTAACATTTTCAATGTAACATTCTCTCTTCAATTGTCATTCATTTTGCGAATCATCGCATAATTTTATTGCTCCTTACATGGTATTGTATTTTGGGATATATGCCTCTTCTTTATGATCTACTTCTCTGTTGTGAGCAATTAGATTGATTCCAAAACTCAGTAATTGTACTGAGTACTGCAATAAATAATGGTGTTGACATGTCCTTTTGAATAAATGTTTTACTGTCCTGGGAGTAGATACAAAAAATACAGATGTTGGTCATATTGCAGCTCAATTCTAAGTTTCCTGACAACTTTCCATATTGTTTTCCAAAGGGTTGAACCAGGCAACACTGCCACCTCACCAACAGTTTCCTTTTCATTACATCTCCAACAACACAGATTGGTCCCTGTATTTTTGATATGTGTCACTATCTCTGCTGTGGAATAGTATCTCATTGTTGTACTGAATTCAATTTCTCTAATAATAAACTATGTTGAGCAATTTTGCATGTACCTGCTGGCCAGCCATTGGTCTTCCTCAGGAAGAGTTTCTCTCTTCAGTTTCGATGGATTTTTGTTGTTGATCTTTATATATCCTGGATATCAACTCTTTATCTGATGGGTTGACTGCAAATATTTTTTTCAATTCACTTAGCTGTCCTTTAGCTTTAGCCCATCTTTCTTTGTCCATGTGGACAGACTTTAATTTTTCTTTCTTTTGTAAAGGAAAAAAAAATTTTTTTTGGTTTTTGGGCCACACCCGGTGATGCTCAGGGGTTATTCCTAGCTCAGGTGTCGCTCCTGGCAGGCACGGGGGACCATATGGGGAACCAGGGTATCGAACTGCGGTCCGTCCTAGGTAGCACAGGCACCTTACCTCCAGCGCCACCGCCCGGCCCCAGGAAAAAAATTTAATTTTTAATAACATTATTATAATTTGAGACTTTTTCTTAAAGAATTGTTGATTTTTGACAGATAGACCTTCCTTCTTTATCATTCCTTAGAATTTTTGCTTCTGTAATCTAGTTCCAGTGTTTTGTCAATGTTCAATACCCACCACTCTATAGAATAAAGTTGTACTTTATACTAAATATTATTGAGAGCACACACTATGTGTCTTTGCCCTCCTCATTTACTTCATTCAAACATGAAATCTTCCAGATTCATCTATGTTTTAGCAAATTCCAAGCAGACTTTGGCTGTTTGGAATTCTAATGTATTGCAAGTTAATTATCTACTCCTCTGTCTTTGGAAACCTGGCTTGTTTACATACCCCAGATATTTTACTAAGTGCTGCGATAAATATAGGTGTGAATGCATATTTTGTAATGTATGTTTTGGTGTTTTGGGAGTAGACACCAAGAAATAGAAATGCTGGGTAACTGAAATATATTTTTCAAATTTTCAGTTAGAGGGAAACCATTTTCCTTAACATTTTGGAAGACTTTGAGAAATTTAAGTAGTGAGTATTCTTGCATTTTTAATAGAACTCACATGAAATCCATCTGGGACAAGGTCTTTATCATTGGGAGATTTATAATTATTACTTTAATATATGCAAAGAGAACATCTAAAATTAAGAAAATGAGAGATGATCAAAGTCTGTATTAATATAATAACAAAAAGCACATTATCTTTTATTTATCTAACATAGAATTAGGATAAATTTAATATATTTTAAAATTAAAATATTTAGGGATTTGAGAGATAGTAGAGTAAGTTACTTGCCTTGGACTCAGCTGACCTGAGTTTGATCCTTGGCACCCCATATAATCTCTCAAACCTATCAGGATTAATCTCTGGACATAAAACCAGTAGTAATCCTTGAGCATCCACAGGCCTGACCCACAAAAATTATTGTTAACTCAAAGTATACATTATAAATAAATAACTCAGTATTTTTTCGAATATTTTTCACATATTTATTCACAATTCCTAATATTATTTATGCATATTTTATACGATAGTATCATAGGAATTTTGGTTCTATAAGTCAAGGATACCTAAAGATAAGGAAATTGCTAGGGAGGTTCAAAAATCACAAAGAAATAGAGATACATATGTACTCAATGAATAGATATTTACAACATGACTCCGAAAGTAAGTCATCTTAATGATTATATGGTATTTCTTTATAGATAAATATAAAGATAGCTATTCAAATTGATTATTTACCTCACTAATTTGCACAACATAAAAAGGGCTTTCATTTTCTTTTAAATAAGGATAAACTAATATCCCTAGAAAGAGTACTAGTAACACTAAAAACTAAAAGGTTTCAATACAACATGAATGATTTCTTAAAACTGTAAATATAAAATTTATTGAATAACTATATAAATTTAACACTTTATAATCCGATAGAGAAGGAAGATCAAATCAAAGGAATTATTTTGTGAGAAGAGAAACAGTAAAGAGATAATAAAGATGATCATGAGAACTGACTTTCAGTTGGAAGCATGGTCCTTGGGGAGATGAAGGGATAGGATAAGGAACAGATTGCATCATTGGTGGGAGTGTTCAACAGTAGGAAGAAGAGGATGTGCAAGCTAGTTATATGCATGAAACCCTCTCAACTATAATACTACATAGAGACAAAGTTGTAAAAAATATAAAAGAGCCTCTAATAGAGGCATATTGGTGGACATATTGACAGGAGGGTTGGGGCATTGAAAAAGGGAAGTGGACATGTGAAAGGATAGTTGTAAATATGGTATCCCTGAAAGTTAATAATAGTGAATAACTTTGTAATTCAAAATTGCTAAATAAGATAAAAATTCTAGGGCCCGGAGAGATAGAATGGAGGGAGTTCATTTGCCTTGCATGTGGAAGGACAGTGGTTTGAATGCTGACATCCCATTTCGTCCCCGAGCCTGCCAGGAGCAATTTCTAAGCATAGAGCCAGGAGTAACCCCTGAGTGCTGCCGGGTGTGATCCAAAAACAAACAAACAAACAAACAAAAAGTAAAAATAAATAAATAAAAATTCTATAAAGCAATGTTTCCAAATTTTTCCTACCATGGCCAAATCATGACCATGTTCCTTTCCTGTGAACCCAGCTCCAATCTTTCCAGTTTATACTCCTGTGCTCAAGTTGTGGACTCATTGCATGATTTTCACCTGTGGCCTTCAGGAAGTTGGGGGTTCTCAAATGGAGCCAACTTGTCCCTGGTTGAATAACTGATCTGAAGAGTCTTAAGAAAAGACCTCCAAGGGGCCGGGCAGTGGCGCTGGAAGTAAGGTGCCTGCCTTGCCTGCGCTAACCTAGGACTGACCGCAGTTCGATCCCCCGGTTCCCCATATGGTCCCCTGTGCCTGCCAGGAGTGACTTCTGAGCGAATAGCCAAGAGTAACCCCTGAGCGTCACCAGGTGTGGCCCCCCTAAAAAAAAAAAGACCTCCAAAAGAAAATAATGACTGCCAATACTTTTCAGGTAGTTTGGCCCTTGTTGATACCTCTGAAAGGAGGGATGGAGAGCTTGCTCTTAGGGTAGAAACTACAGGCGCCAAAAGCCACCCATATACTCTATGCCTTAAAAGGTCCAGCTCTGCAATTTAAGCTTATCAAACTTCCAAGCCACCAAATTTAGAACTATAAATCCTATACACCTCAATAACTCATAGAGTGTCAGCCTAGTTGTCTCACAGGAAGTCTAGTGGGAAAGTTACATAGTAACTAAGAAAACTCAGTGAGTCTTAACAACAACAAAGAAGATTCATGTTGCAGTAAGAACAGCCTAGGACATCCTTAGGAACTCACTTCGGCAACACCAGGAAGAGATAAAGCAATCATTTCAAATGGACCAGTGTTGAACTAAGTTTTGTTCATAACGTTTTCCTCTGAAATAAAAATTTTATAACAAGTAATCTGAAATAAATTTGTGCCTGCATGGAGACAGGCTATGGTGATGGGCAGGACATTGGGGACACCGTTAAAGGGAAGTCATACTATGGTGGGACCGGTGTTTGAATATTTAATGCCTGAAACATCCATATTAAAAACCACTTAGTAAATCATGGTGTGAAAAAAATTAAGGAAATATTAAGAGAAGTAACATGCATTAATTTAGAATAAAAAGATAGGATCTCCATAATATCTACATTGATGTCAAAACAAAAAGTTCTAATTTCAATCTGTAGACAGATACTGGAAAACCATAACTAATTGTATAAACCTATTTATTCGCTAATCAAAGAGAAAACTTGATGCCATAGAAACAGAGATACAGTCATTGACAATAAATTATCAAAGTTTGTATACCAAAAATAATACCTTAGTTGAGATGGATATCACCTCAGAAATCTTTCTCTAAATTCAGCCATTATTCCTTCACCCTTTTGGACAGTTACCACTCAAAATAATTATAATAATTTATGTTTTCCCCCAGCAATGAATTATATCAATTTTCCTTAACTTGTTGGTATTTTAAGCAGTTAAGATTATATTTGACATCAAACTATTTTTGACACAATTACTACTTATATATATATATATATATATGTGTGTGTGTGTGTGTGTGTGTGTGTGTGTTTTCAAAACTTACCTAGTCTACTATATTGTTATATTGGCAAAAATTAAAGAAAAGACAAGGCTATAAGGTACCAATTGAATTTCTACAGGTCTTAAAATCCCAGAGTGTAGAGAGTAAACTCCATCATAGGAAATCTATAGAAATATCATGGAAGAACCCTTTTTTTTCAAAGGAAGGGAACCTACAATGTGAAAAAATTTTAAAACATGAATGTTGGTTTCATGGTTTCATAATTGTCTCCACTATTTGAGCATAAATGCCAGTTAGAGGTAATGAGGATATTTTTGTGAGTCTAGACAAGATGTATGAATTCTGAGTAACTATTACTGATTATGGGGTAAATAAACTTCATGAAGATACATTTAGTAAAAATTCCTTTATAAATTATACAATCAAAGTAAGCATCTTGAATATTTTAACTTATAAACTGTATTGTAAATTACACATTTAATGTAAATATTGTGAAGATACAAAAAACCCCCAAAATTTTCAAACTGAAACACTCCCTTGTATATTGCTAAATATTGTCTTTTCTCCTTGAAAATAAACAGTTTAGTAAGCTTCATTTTCTAATTCATCAATATTTTAATATTTCTATGTAATTAAAATTATTAATTAATAATAGAAATTAATTTGTTATTATAAGTCAATATTATTTTTCTGATGTTGCATTCTTGATATATATACTATTAAACTCTATGCTTTCATATAAGGTTCTTAAGGTGCTTATTAGGATAATTTAGTTATCTAGGAATAAAAGCATTTTCCCTAAACTCTCATGTATGCTATTAATTACATTTTTATCTTTTTTTAACTAGTCTGTTCACTAGGTTTTTTTCCAAGGGAATTTGAGGTTTCTATACTTAAATGTTAAGTTTTTAAAGTTCAGAGGTTTACTTTTTATAAGATGGTACCATCAATGTATTCCATAATTTGCGCATCGAATTTTTTACTTCTTTATTTCTGAAAGTATAAACCAAAGGATTCAACAGAGGAGTTAGCATGGTGTAGAATATCTCCACCATTTTGTCAAAGGTGAAAACTCTTGGAGGACGGGCATACTCAAATATACATGGGACAAATAACAAAACCACTACAATAATATGAGATCCACAGGTGGAAAGGGCTTTCCTCTTTCCTTCAGTACTGTGCTTTCTCAGGGAGAACAAGATGACACCATAGGACACAAGCAACATGGAGAAGATTAGGATGCAGAAGCAGCCACTGTTGGCTACCACCAGAAGACCGAAGACATAAGTGTCAGTACAGGCAAGCTTCAGTAATGGGTACAAGTCACACATGAAGTGATCAATGATATTGGGACCACAGAAGGGGAGCTGAGAAGTAAAGGCAATTTGTATAATGGAATGCAAAAAGCCCCCTATCCAGGCTACTCCTATCAGAATGCCACAGAGCCTTGAATTCATGATGGAAGAATAATGCAAAGGTTTGCAGATGGCCACATACCTATCAAAAGCCATGGCTGTGAGGATAATGACTTCTACCCCACCAAAGAGGTGTATACAAAAAATCTGTATCATACAGCCTCTAAATGAGATGGTTTTCTTCTCAAAGGGAAGGTCAGCAATAATCTTGGGGACCGTAACAGAGGAGACACACACATCCAGGGAGGACAAGAAAGCCAGGAAGAAGTACATTGGGGAAGCCAGGAGTGCTGGGCTGTTAAAGATGGTCACCACAATCATCATGTTGCCACTCACTGTTGCAATGTAGATGGATAGAAATAAAACAAATACTATTTTCTGAACATCTGGATTCTGTGAAATCCCCAGGAGGACAAATTCATTTACAAAGCTTTGGTTTGGCATGACTTTCCAGTACAACTTCAGAGCTACCACATTTGGCATACAGAATCTGCAATAAAGCAACAAGAAAATAATATATATTATCACATTCATAAAATAGTTCACCTATACAAAAATCATTTTTCATATTTTGTAATTAAGGAGATGCAAACTAGAATTTTTTATAGGTGATAGTGTGGGATAGCAAGCAAAAATATGAAGAGGATAAGATATTGTCTGCTATATAGCATATATATTGTCCTCAATAAATATTTTAGATATAACTTCTGTATGGAGCAAATCCATCATTGAAGAAGTTGAAAACTGTTTTTTATGTATAGCCAGCTCTGACCACATACTAGAATGTATTGCAAAGGGGTCTCTGCATATTTCAACGTAGTTGGCATGTTTATTTTTGTTTTGATTTGGTTTGTTTTTGTTTGTTTGTTTCTTTGTGTACTTTGGAATTGGGGCACACTAGCAGCACTCATGACTTATTCCTAGTTCTAAATTCAAGAACAATTCCTGCTGTGCTTGGGACCAGAGGGCATGCCTGGGTATAAAACATGGCTTAGCTGCATGCAAAGCAAGCGCACTACCCTTTGTAAATCGTCCTAGACCCCTGATTTCTTACTTGCTTGAGCTTCCTAGTCCACAAGAGTCAAATAATCTTACAAGTATACTTATTATGTGTAAATTAAGAGATAGTGTGAAATATTAAGGTAAGCATTTTTAAACAATGTCTGCATTGTAAAGGAGGAGGGAATTTGATTATGTCTCATGGATAATATGGACATAATCGTAGTTTTACCCACAATTCATATTTTTCTTCAGGAGGAGAGCTAAGAGTGATGGAATATCATCTTATTTGCTATCCAGTATGATGATTTTGCATGCACAAAACTGACTTCTAGCATCATATTAAATTTTATACTTTTTGAAAATTTTGAGGCTGTGCCTTGTCATGCTACTCGCTCTGTTTGCCTGCATGCAGGGATCACTTCTGGCATTGTTTGGGAGGCCTTCATGAAGAGAAAGCACCATACCTGCAATGCTATCTATAGGCTCCAAATATATTAGAAATTAAATATATCATAACCTTTCTACAAGTAGAACAATGAATCATTAATTCTTTACATG
>PVKC010016682.1:0-20665 GCA_004027635.1 Crocidura indochinensis
CAAACGCCTTACCTCCATGCTATCTCCCGGGCCCCAAGGGTATTTTCAATGTTACAATTCTAATGTCAAAGGAAATAGAAAACAAACAAATGAGTCTATATCAAATTAAAGACTTTCTGCACGACAAAGAAAAGTCTGAACCAAGGAGGTAGAGGTAGGAAAATCTCACCAAAAGCAAAATTTGTGGCAAGAAATAAACACTAGTAAAGGAATGGGAGTGTGAACATTGAATTTAACTCAACCATCAACAACTTTTTAACTCTATATTTCAAGGTGATTCAATTAAAAAAAATCTAAAACAATGACAACAATAAAAAAGGGCTAAAACTAAAAGGCACCTAACTGTATGTGAAAAAATATTTGCACTCAGCAATCAGATAAAGGTTTACTATCTAAAATATTTAAAAAAACTCAATGATGAATAACAAAAAAACTCTCAATAACCCTATCAAAATATGGAGAGGAAATGAACAAATATTTTTTCTGAAGAAGACAGAAGACCAATATGCACATGAAAAAGTGCTCATCAGGGAAATTTTAATCAATACAAAAATAAAATACCATCTCACACTAGTGAGAATGGCAACACATTAAAAAAAACATGAACAAAACAGCTAAGCAAACCAAATCTACAACGCCTTCCTTCTTCTACACCCACCAAAAAGAGAATAATGTGTTGGAAAAAAGGGGTAATAAAGGAACTCTCATTCACTGGTAGAAATGCTATTTGATTCAACTCTTATGGAAAACCATATGGAGAGTTTTCAGAAAGTATAGAGTTACTCTATGGCCCACCAATTCTGTTTCTGGGTATATCCCGCTAGTATACAAAATGTTCATTTAAAAGTACATATATAAGGGGCCCGGGAGATAGCATGGTGGTAAGGCGTTTGCCTTTCATGCAAAAGGTCATCGGTTCGAATCCCGGTGCCCCATATGGTCCCCCGTGCCTGCTAGGAGCAATTTCTGAGCATGGAGCCAGGAGTAACCCCTGAGCACTGCCAGGTGTGATCCAAAAAACCCCCCAAAAAAAATAATAATAATAAAAAAAATTTTAAAAAAAGTACATATATATGCACAGAATTATTCACTTCAGCACTTAATGTTGTAGTGAGGCTATGGAATCAATATAGGTAATCCATGGTGGTATGGTATAACATAAACAATGGAGAACTATGTAGCTATAAGAAAGGTCGAAATGATGAAATTCATTACAACTTGGATGGAACTAACTGAGAAATATTATGTTGAGCAAAGTTAATCAAAATAAGAAAGATAAAGCCTGGATGAACTCTCTTATACATGGTACATAGAATAACAGAGCAAGGGAAAGCAAGTCATCAAAGTGGGGACACTCTGGAACCTAGATATATTGCTGAGAACAAAGAAGGAAACAAACTGAAAAGAAGAAAGAAAACTTTAAAATGTACCTGTCAAGGAGGCAGTTGGGTGGAGTGGAGATAAAAGGAGACACTAGTGTAAGAAAGTTGACACTGATAATGGGGCAGGTATGAGAAAATTGCATACCATAAACTGAACTATGAAAAATTTTGTAAATCACAGTGCTTAAATTAAAATTGTTTTCTTTTGCTTTTGGCCACACCTGGAAATGTCAGGAGTTATTTCTGCATTCAAGAATACTTCTTGCACAATAAAAATATGTTCAACATAACTTATCATTAGGGAAATTCAAATCAAGACAACAATGTGATATCTTATACCAGTGAGGGTATCCCATTATACTGGTATAATGGGAACAATCTGCTGGTAGGGTGAGAAACAAATTCTCATCAGCTGCTGGTGGGAATGCTATCTATCCAACCCCTATGAAAAACAGTATCGAGATTTCTCAGTAAACTCAGAATTGGGCTGCCAAATGATGCAGCAATCCCTCTTTTGATTATCTATCCCAAGATAGAAAAACATTCATCCAAAAGGATGTATGCAGAGTGCTATTCATTGCAGCACTCAGTATAATAGCTAAGACTTGGAATCAACCTAGATGTCCAACAACAGCTAAGTGGATCATGAAGATGTGGTACTTATATACAATGGAATACTATATAGTTGTAAGGAGTGATGCAATCATACAATTGCAGCAACATCAATGATATTGTATATAATGTTAAATGAAGTAAGCCAGAAGGATAAATACATTATATCACTTGTATACAGTATTCAGAATAACTGCATGAAGAAATACAATGGTCCAAATGGGAGTTGCTGGGAATACCTTTCACCCCAAGGTACAGGGACGAGAAGAAAAGAAACTGAGTGGAGGATGAGAAACACAAATATAAATGTTAGTTAGGGGGCCAAGGGGACTCAGATGCACGGGTGGAGATAAAAAAGGACAGAACTAAATATCCAATGCAAACTTAACAGCAATGGAATCATGAGACACAAACTCTAACAATATAAACTCTAAATGGGCCTGTTATACTGGCATGCTAAGGAACAAAGGGTAGTGGTTGGGATACACTCTGGGAACACGTTGGAGGGAGGACAACACTGGTGGTAGGATTGGCCCTAATTCATTGTATGTCTGAAACCCAACTATGAAGGACTTTGTATATAACAATGGTTTCAATTAAAAAATAAATACTCCTCACATT
Organism: Crocidura indochinensis; assembly: GCA_004027635.1. Taxonomy (NCBI): domain Eukaryota; kingdom Metazoa; phylum Chordata; class Mammalia; order Eulipotyphla; family Soricidae; genus Crocidura; species Crocidura indochinensis. Next base: position 2,616 of record PVKC010016682.1, read on the forward strand.
GCTTAGGAACCATATAGAATGCTGGTGATAGAAGCTGGGTCAGCCACATGCAAGGCTACTGTCCTACTCACTCTACTGTCTCTCCAAACTTCTACCCTCATCCCCACTTCTTAAAAAATTCCAAATTAAATAATGTTAACAGTCCTAAAAAGAAAAAAATTAAGAAGAGCAAAGGATGATTGTAACAAAGTTACCTACCTCTTGAGATGCTATTTTACGGTTTAATTCAGCTAATTTGGAAGAAGAGTTTTCTATTGCATTTTGACAAAGGAGTTTCTCAATCTCTCTCTGGTGAGATGCCTTGAGAGATGTGATATGTGCTGCAGTATCTTCCTTGACTCTTTAGAACAAATTAAAACCATCAATGAGAGTTTTTCTTCAATTTCTACTTTAGAACTAATCCAACTATAGTGAAAGAAGTCAGCATTAAAAATTAAAGGGGAAAGAACTCCAATGTTTACCTCTCTGTATATTAGTCTATTAGTCCTTATAACCACTTAATAAGTTTTGTAAAGATCAGTCTGAATTTAGGAAAGAAATGATATACATAGATCCTACACTAGCAGAGACGTGGTTGGAATCCAGCTGAATGGGACCTCAAAGTTTGGGCCTTTTATTCTATTCCCACTTTCTGAAGAAATTATATTTCAGTTTGGATTAGATTTAAATAATAAGAACTGACATTTTATTTGATAATATATGATCAAATTTCAATCCAGTTCTAGCTCAGATAGTCTCTAGTGCTTTCTCTTTGGGCAACCACCGCAGTGCCTAAGATTCTACACATGTAAGTTTAAAATGATCTATATAATAATTCTCAGTGCACACTGATGTCTCATTAGTTTGGAATGTTTTAAATCCAGAGGCAGTTTAACAAATGATAGTCATTGAAGCAGGTAGGCAGACAGAAAGGTCCCTGACAATGGAATTCAGGTGAATTTCATAAAGGCAGAGGCAAATTTGGTCCATCAAGGATCTACCAAAGACATATAAAGGGGTGAGTCAGCAATCCCCTTGATAGCTTTCCAACAGTGCACCCCAACTATGAGCATTTGGAAAAATACCCATATGATAAGCTTTGAAGCTTAGAACAACAGATACCTCTCAGATATGGTCTGGGTTGGCATAGGTTCAGGTTCACCAAAGTTTAGGCTTTTAGCACACAGAGAATCCTAATGAAGACAGCCATATCCATGTTCAGCAACCCATATTAATTTTTTTTTTTTTTTTGGTTTTTGGGTCACACCCGGCAGCACTCAGGGGTCATTCCTGGCTCCATGCTCAGAAATTGCTCCTGGCAGGCATGGGGGACCATATGGGGCACCGGGATTCGAACCGATGACCTTTTGCATGAAAGGCAAACGCCCCACTTCCATGCTATCTCCCGGGCCCCCCATATAATTTCTTAAAACCTAGTTCTGAGTTTAGTTCAGGATTTAATTATTCAGAGGAAATAAATCTTAGAATATTTTCATTTTTATTCTTTAATGTCTCTAAAGAAAATATTTCACTTTACCTTTTAATAGAATTTTCAAACTGGGTCACTGTTATTTCAGATTTCTTCTTCAGTTCATTCTGCTCCAAGATTAGCTCCTCAAGTTCATTTTTCAGTCTGCAGTTTTCTTGTAAAACCTCTGAAATATGGGAGTCGGTGAATGTATATGGTTGGTAGAGTTTGCTATTCTGAGTTCCAGAAAAGGTACTTTCTTTACTTGGGTGAAGAACATCCTTCTTTGCCCTCTTCGAAGTAACTTCTCTGCTCTTGGAGTTCTGATTGGATAACATCACTCTTCTCTCCTTCTGAAGTCTTTCCACAGTTTTTGAAAGATCTTGTATTTCTTTGCCTTTTGCAGCAAGCTCCTTATTGAGTTGTACCAGTTTAGCTTTAGCATGTGCCTGTTCTACCTGGAATTCTACGGACTGGAAGTCTTTATCGTCTTTATCATTTTTCTTGAGTTCTAATTCAGCATTTTGTTGTTTAAGAGTGTCTATTTCAGCTTCCAAGTTTTTGATGGTGATCTGATGGGCTTCCTTAATGTTGCTGAGTTCCCTTTCCAGTGCTTTAACCCTGGAGTCATCATGTTGGTGCTGGGATGCTTCCTTCAGTTTGTAGGCAAGTATCTTCTCTTGCTCCTCTACTCTCTGTTCATACTGAATCTAAAGGAAAAAAAAAATCAATGTAATGCCAAAGCACCGCTAAGTATTTTATTAGCTCCTCTAGCTGTGTATTCAACCAAGTTCCATCTTTCCCTTTATCCAAAGTTTACTCACTATATATTTTACTATATCTTCAATATTGTGTCCCTTGTTTCAGTCAAATATATCAAAATCTTAATCTTTGAAGGGCCTAACATGCCATCAATTTTTGTTATGTAAATTTCACAATTCATAATGCTTTAGAAACATGATATTACACATTTAATTGCATACCCCACTGTTTTATTTTGTCTTTTAGGCTATAGTCAGGAGAGTTAGGGGCGTTTTCTAGGTCTGTCTCAGGAGTTGCTCCTGATAGTATTCCAGGGACAATGCAGTATTGGTTCTGAGTATAGCCTCCTTTTTAAAAACTAAAATCTATTTAGAATAAAGATAGCATTAAATGAGATGTACTAGTATCTTTGAGGAATAGCAATTTTAATGTTTAACATCCACTTAGAAATCACAGAGATTATAAGCCAGCAGGGTATTCATCTATTTGAACTTTTTGTTTTGGGGCTATACCTGGATATAATCAGGGGTTATCCTTGGTTATGATCTCAAAAATCACTCATGGACCATTTGGGATGCTGGAAATTGAACTTAGGCTGACTGTTTACAAGGCAAGAACCTTATCTACTTTATTTTCTCTCCACTCCCTACAATTCATTATATATATTTAAATAAAACATAAATTTTATTCATATATTTATAAATATATAATGGAGAAATATATAAATATAACAATTTTATAAATATAAATAATGTATGTCCTCTCTAATAGTGCTCTTTATTAAACCAGTAAATACTGATCTATAGCTGTATATCAGATACTGTCATATTCTTAAGACAGATTAAAGTCTTATCTTCAAACAATACCAGGCTAACAGTTCAATGGATAATAACAACTGTGATAATGTGTCTATGCCATGTCTGGAGGAGATGAAGAACCATAAAGTCTGGACACTTAAAAATGTGGAGAAACTGTACAGAGGAACATTTAGGTTCAGTTTTGAGAGATGAGTGAATTTGAAGATAAGTGAAAGCATGACAGCTATGGAGTAAAAAAAATTATTATTGAAGGAAACATGAGTTTTTGGTGTACATAGAGAACCACAAAATAAGGGAAGAAGTATTAAGAAGTGAGAAGATAAAGGGAACCAGGAACGAAGATAATTAGGACATAGATTTAGAGACATGAAAAAATGAGTTTGGCATCAGAATTCAAATTCCTATTTGATTAGCGGGAACTTCTAGTACCACTGGAAGTAATTCCTCATTGTACAGTCAGGACTTAGCCCTAATCATCAGAAAGTGTGACCACAAAAACAAAACCCTCCAAATAAGGTAAAAAATAAATTTATGATTCTAAGTTCTAAAGTTGATAAAAAAAAGTTGAAGTGAAATAGTTAATTGTATAATAAGCACAACTCATCAAAGTTCATCAAAGTCTATGTGTCTATGGGTCTATGAGCCAGGTCTATAGACTGGAGCCTGTCTGTGTATTCTGCATGATGGTGCAATCTCTCTCCTACATATAGGAGAAAGAATTAGAGATAGTAGGAGCAAGCCATAGAAAACAGTTGACAATAGGCGCAAGAAAATTTGATGGGAGGCTTGAAGTAGACACTTAGTGCCAGGAAAACGGAATTAATCACATACAATAGACTTGCAAGGGACTCTGAGAATTCATAAGATAACTGTCCCCCTATAGAGCAGTCTGACTTTCACGACAGTCTTCTACCTTTCAGAAATACAAAGCTATGTGAGCGGAACAATGGAAGAGATTCATCAGTTAGCTGGAGTAGAAGGCAGACAAACTAAGAGCAGTTAAAAAAAGTAGGGAAAGGCAGGGTTTAAGATGAAGTGGACCTGGGAAGGAAGAAAGTGACCTATGCAGAATGCTGGCAAATTTGGGAAAAAAGAAAAGAAAAGGGCTGAAACAGAGGAAACACAACTTATTTTCAATGAACCTAACTAGAAATCCAATATACTTCTAGGTTTTCCATATTTCAGCATGTCTAGAATTTAGCATCATGTGCTGTTTCTCTCAGGATATAAAAGATGGGAAGTGAATCTTCCTAGAAATAGTGCTACATTGGGCAAACTGCTGCTGAGTGGCAGCAGAACCTTGAAAAAGATAATGAACTTGAAAATTTTAGTTCCTCAATCTGTAAAAGAGGATAAATGACATCTTTTCTGATAAGATTTGAGAATTATGAAGGATGACATTAAATAATAGCACTTTGCATAAATTACCAGAGAGCTCATAATCTCAACCTATTTTTAAAAGCAAATTAAATACCACGTTATGTTTCAAATTTGGTTACAGAAGCACTTGTATATTCTAATTCATTCATGTCTGATGAGGAAGTCAGAAAATTCAGAAAGTCAGTCATTTCTATTATACACTGCTGTGTTCTGAATCTCTCTCAAAACCTCTCTCATTCCCTTCTCCCTTTTCTAAGTAAATTCAGTGAAAATATTTTCAAAATGATACAGTTATAAAAATTATACATTCAAGATAGTTTGTTTTTTCATGACTTTTGAAACTATCAATTTAATATTGATAAAGTCTTATGTAAATGATTCTGTGTTTGAATATTCTATGTCTGAAATGAAAGGGCTGAAAAAGATTGGATCGTTCTCTTTTTGTGGTTATTTTTGGGCCACAACACTGGTGTTTAGGGCTCACTACTGGCTCTGCATTTAAGAATCATTCCTGGTGGACTTGGGAGGACCATTAGGTTACAGGGCATCAAACCTGGGTCCACCGTGTTCAAAGCCTTATCCACCAGACTATCACTGCAGCCCTAGATATAGGTCTCTTTTGCCTCTGCTGAAAACCAGGATAAGTGTCTGGGAGAAAGAACAATCTGCTAAAAGCTATCTAAGAAGCCTCTAGTCTCCACTCTCTTATTTGTGTTATTTAGTACATCTGTGATGTACTACGGTGACCTTGCACTTACCTTTATCCTCTGAAACTGTTGTTCCATAGTACGAAGGCTTTTCTTTGCTTCTTCATCTTTGCCCTCCAGATCAGCTTCTAATTTTTTAATTCTTCTTTCCATAAATTCCACTGTATTTCTATCCACTGTATCACCTGCTACAGATGCAGCCAATATTAAAGCTGGTAAAGAATTGGGATATCGTCTCTTTAGAATTCCTTCCATTTCCTTAACCTATTAAGATATATTTACATAAAGGTCACAGATACATTAACACTAAGCATTGTAATGTATAAATTCAGACACTAGTCTACCAGTCTTAATATAATTTCAAGGATGCTTGTATTATATCTCAAGATTGAATCGAGTGCACAGTTCATTTTAAAATTTATACCTGCAGATTGTTTGATATATGAACAAGTCATTTACAGAAATCCTTAGATTTGGAGTAGAGTTTATATTTTTCGATCATACCGATGATTGCTAGCCTTTTTGAGGAACTTTCCTTTTGTGCTCAATAACCTCCTCTTTAGATAACAATGTTCATGTGCTAGTGATTAGAAAATTACTTACTTGAAACTAAATATGCAACTTTCTTACAGTTAACATTTAGCTCCCTAAACAACTGCCCCTACAAGCCAAAATCTCCTCCATCTTTTCAAACATAAGAAAGAATTAAATGGGTCCAGGTGAGGGACAGAATCTGAGGAGGGACCCAGAGCTGCAGAACTCTTTACCCAAAGAAAACAGAGGCCACAGTGGCAGAATATTTGTGGCTCTGGGATCTGGAAGTCGTGTTGACGGTGACCAGGTGAGGGACAGAATCTAAGGCAGGGGCTCTTAGGCACACCCAATTGCTCTGGTAAACCCCAACAACCTCAGGATCCTCGTTTTGAACTACCAGCCTGAATGACTCAGGCCTCTTGAACACTTCTTGGAAAAAAATGACCAAAAAAACCTATATTTTTTAAAAAATTAATTTTTACATACTTAGAATGAGTTTATTAATAAAATTAAGAAATAAAAGAAACTGTGGTAAATATATACAATGGAATATTATGCAGCCGTCAGGAGAGATGAAATCATGAAGTGTATGTACATGGAATCTATTATGCTGACTGATATAAGTCAGAGGGAGAGAAATAAACACAGAATAGTCTCACTTATTTATGGGTTTTAAGAAACATTAAGAACATTTTTGTAATAATGCTGAGAAACAAATAGAGATGAGGGTGAAGGACAGGCTCACAATAAGAAGTTTACCACAAAAAGTGGTGAATGAAGTTAGGGAAATAACTACACTAACAACTATCATGACAACCTTATTGAGTGAGAAAAGTAGAATGCCTGTCTCGAATCAGGCAGGTGCTGGGAAGGAGGGAGGAAACCATTGGTTGTAGGAATATTGCACTGGTGAAGGGGAATGTTCTGTTTATGACTGAAACTAAACTACAATCATGCTTGTAATCATGGTGCTTAAATATTTTATATAAAAAAGAAATACTTTCAATATATTATTATTTTGAAAATTAGATATATTAATTTCTAGACTTTGATTGTCTTTAATTTTCCTTTTTAATATTATTCTTTAGTTGATTAGTATCAGCAAAATGTCACTGAAAGTAAATTTTATATTTAGGTGCCATTTAAGGATAGAGTTTATTTTATTTCAAAATTTGGTTAAAAATTATCCTGTATAAACTAGAACATAGTTGGTTATAAAATACTGACTAAGGCTTAAAACCATAAGGACATAAAAGTTCATGGAAATGGGATAATTAATATATGAAATGCATATGCAGTAAACTAGGATATACTAATAGATAGCAATTTTAAAAATGTATTCTAAGATGACATACCAATAAAATTTGAATGATGGTGTTAATAAAAGAAGGTTACATTCACAAAGTATATTTCTGGTGAATATGTACCACTATTTCATGCATGCTCTTTTTAAATCTTCATTGAGTCTGTTATACACTATAGAATCAAATCCTGCCTATACATGCCTATAAATGGTTGGACATGGAGACTATTATGCTGAATGAAATAAGTCAGAGGGAGAGAGATAAATACTAAATAGTCTCATTCACCTGTAGGATTACAAAAAATAAAAGACAGTATAGTAATAGCCAGAGACAAAAGAGATGAGGGCCAGAGTACCAGCCCGTGATATTGTTCTACATTGGCTAATTTAAATAGTAAGCACCAATAAAAACTAAGTAATTTTAAACTAGAGTTACTTCAAAGTACATCTTATTCTGCAAACTACTTTTGTCCTATTTCTTTCTGGCAACTTAACTAAACTTCCAAAACCCATACCTTTTTATGTAAGAACTGGTACAATATAAAGTTAATTTTGCTTAACAGTTTTCATTTTCATAAAATGGTGTAATATTCAGTTCAATGATCTCTTGGTTTGTGATGCAATAATAGCCAGTTATGTAAGTATGATATGACCAATAGAATTATCCTCCTGATGAACAGGACTGTAAGTTCTTACTTTGTTTAAATACTTAGGACTAAACAGAAGTCTTAAAAATAAGAAAAAATAGTCCATCTTACAAAATAAAGATTCTAATCAAAAATAGTCTTTTTCTTTTAATAAGCATTATTACATGACATGTAATTTATAAATTACATTCATAAAAAAATCTGAGTCAAAGCATAATAAAATGATCATTCCTGGGCCGGAGAGATAGCACAGCAGTAAGGCATTTGCCTTGCATGCAGAAGGATGGTGGTTCGAATTCCGGCATCCCATATGGTCCCCTGAGCCTACTAGGAGGAATTTGTGAGCGTAGAGCCAGGAGTACCCCTGAGTGCTGCCGGGTATGACCCAGAAAACAAACAACAACAAAAAAAATAAAATGATCATTTCTGCCGCTGGAGTGGTGGCGCAGCAGTGGGGCATTTGCCTTGCACATGCTGACCTAGGATGACCATGATTTGATCCCGTGGCATCCCATATAGTCCCTCAATTCAGGAGTGATTTCTGAGTGCATATCCAGGAGTCACTGTGAGTCACTGGATGTGCCCAAAAAACAAAAACAAAAGATCATTCCTTAGTGTAAACAATCAGAGACAGATTTCATGAAAATTATCAACTCTGGGGCTGGAGAGATAGCACGGAGGTAGCGCATTTGCCTTGCATGCAGAAGGACAGTGGTTCGAATCCCAGCATCCCATATGGTCCCTTGAACCTGTCAGGAGCGAATCCTGGGCATAGAGCCAGGAGTAACCCCTGAGCGCTGCCGGGTATGTCTCAAAAACCAAAAAGAAAAAAAAAAAGAAAAGAAAAGAAAACGATCAACTTTGGGAGATCAATGTTCTGCTTCCAGGGTTTTATGCAAAGCTTCCCAAGCATTTAAAACAGGCTTCCAATTAATGGGTCTCCTTTCCTGTATACTTTTCTCACTTACCTTTGGCCAGGCAAAGAACTCTAACTACATACTCAGAGTTTGAAATTTTGATTCTTTGCAAAAGACTAATAGCCGGCATGCTAGTTTTCATCAGTAAGTGTATCTCATAAGAAAGATACATTAGTCTAAAATATTAGATGATGATGATGATGATGATGATGATGATGATGTTTTGGATTGTTTTTCTTTTTGGGCTTTATTTATGCTCAGGAATCACTCCTGGCAGGAATTGGAGGACAATAGGGGGTGCTGGAGAGTAAACCTGGGTTGGTTATCTAAATCAAGTACCCCACTACGTCCTCATATTCTTTATGTATAACTGCATATTATGTAATATAATCTATATTATTATTGTTATCATTTGTTTTTTGGACCACACCTGGTGGTACTCAGAAGATCATATAGAGTACCAGAGATAAAAGCAATGTATATGGCAAATGCCCTTCACACTGTACTATCTTTCTGTCCTATTAATATTATTTTAAATGCATACATTAAGTCTGTTTAAAGTAAGCATGACCATACTTAAACAAATGTATTACAATTTTTTTCAGATTGGCCACATCCTATAAGAACTTTTGAAACAAGAGAATGCAAAGAGTGTATACTATATAAAATACCTTGATAAATATTTACTTTTACAATCATTTTATTTAAAGATTAAAAATATTTTTTATTATAAACTAAGAATAAACATATAGATATGGAGTTTCAGGATAAAAGATATTCACAGTTCTGGGATTTTTGATATGTTTATCAAAACTGACCACTAGGAAATATGTTGGTTCCAATTTTAAAGTGGCTGACCACATATTTATTGTAATAGCTAACTTATTTGTTTATCCTCCTCCACAAATTTTTGGTGATTAAGTGTAATGATATTTCTTTCATGAAGATTCAGATCAAATGTCTGATATACATGCATAGCTATTATTTGTTGAAGGAATCTGTCAATGTTTTTGTGTTTTTCCCCCTCTGCTCTTTAGAGAATTTTTATACTTGATTTTGTAAATTTCTGATTGTAAATAAAGTAGTATTTTTAAGTGTGATATACTAAAGCCACAGAAAATGTTGATATGACTGTATGATAATTGTTGAAACACTTGAGAAAATTGGCTACTTATCATTTATTGCATCATATATAGTGTGATTTCATTCTATAACATATACCGGTACTTATGTGAATAAATTACATTTATATAATTGGAACTAGAATGTGTCATATTTTATATGTGTTAAAGGAGTGACTATTAATCATTTAGTTTTATACATAAATTAAATCATCCACTTTGCCAGTGGATAAAATTTTTTTTGGTTTTTGGGTCACACCCAGGAGCGTTCAGGGGTTACTCCTGGCTCTATGCTCAGAAGTTGCTCCTGGCAGGCTCAGGGGAATATATGAGATACCACCATCCTTCTGCATGCAAGGCAAACACCCTACCTCCATGCTATCTCTCCGACCCCTCCAGTGATATTTCTACCATCAACTTCCTTTCACCTTTATAAAGAAAACAAGAGCTAAAGGCTTGGTCTGGTGGCCTTTATTTATCAAAACTTTTTGATTTATCAAAACTTATTAACATTAGTATCACAAAAGTTGGTATATAAACCCCCCTCCCACTACTCAATTTGACTGGCTTAATAAACAATCACAATTCATTCAACTTGCTTGTGTAACTACTTTAATCATACAAATGTACTCATAACACATACTTGTCGCTCTAGATCCTGAATTTTTTTGGCATCCACAGCTCTATCGTTTAAATGTATCTTCTGCTGTATAGATGGACTTGCAGATTCAGTTTTCAGTTTCTCAACCTGTAAGTAATCAAAAAAACCAATTAAGCCCAGGGTCAGGATGTTAGCTCAGTGGTAGAGGGCAGATATGCCACACATAATGTGACTGCCAGTACTACAAATAATGAGCATATGTAGAAATATAGGAGTGCCAAGAAGGAATCAGACATATTTTTACTCATCCACTTATGAATTCCTATCAAGATATGATATTGTACTGGAAATAGGGCTGGCAAGCTAGTCTTCTACTGACATGGAGTTTATGCTCTAGTGTAAAACTTAGGTATTAATAGAGTAAATTGTAAGTAAATAACCTCCAGAAGTGGCAAGTTCTTGATATAAAGTGAAACAGTTAAAAAATGGGAAGACAGTATCAGAGGAGAGATGTGGGAATGGCAGCCACATTTGAAAGGGGTATTAAGAAAAATATGTGAACTGAGAGTCAAAAGAATAAGACCCAGGAAGTACTGCAGCCAGAATACTTCAGGCTATGGCCACATGCTTAAGAATCAGAGGAAATTATGATGACTAGGAGAGATCAACTTAGTACAAAATGGAGCTATAGAGGCAGGCAGAATTCTAATTACATAGGGACTTGACAGGGCTTAGTTCTAAAATAATCAATCTAATCTAATCTGAAATAGACTACATACCAGAAAGTAAACAAAAATAAAACCCAATTATTTTGTTTAAAAACATTTTAAGTATTGAATCAATGAAAGGTACAAAGTAAGTTTCAATTATTAAAATAAGTGTTCATTTTCAGAAATATACTGAATAATTCAGTACCTTAAGTTTGAGCGTCTCAATTTCTTCATGTGCTTCTTTAAGCCGAACTGCATCCTTATCTAGAAGTTCCTGATTTTCAGCATACCACTGCAACCTTTTTTGCAGACGAACAACTTCTTGTTTATGTGTTTCTTCTAAAATCTTTATTTCATATAATTTTTCACCTATAAAAGAAAGTAACTTGCTAAATTTATAATTTTTCAAAATATGAAAATAAAGTAGCTTTTGATTTTAAGACTAAAGTCCTTTGGCATTAAAATATGAAAAAAGGGAGGGGGGAATATGAAAAAGTCCATAAAGAAAATAGATAAGAAGCAAAAATGTAGTCATTATCCAAATCCTAACACTTGTTAGAATACTGACAAGGTAGAAATCTTTGGTTTTTGGGCCACACCCAGTGACGCTCAGGGGTTACTCCTGGCTATGCGCTCAGAAGTCGCTCCTGGCAGGCACGGGGGACCATATGGGAACCGGGGGATCGAACCGTGGTTCGTCCTAGGCAAGGCAGCAGGCACCTTACCTCCTGCGCCACCTCCCGGCTCCCTGACAACGTAGAAATCTTTAAATCATCAGTTAACAAATCACCTTTCCCATTGACTTCCATACTAAAAATCAACTGTCTTCCAGTGGAAAATGTTTAATACAAGAGATAAAAATGAAAGACACTTATAATCATGTTACAAAGTAATTAGGGAAGGTTCAAAAGGTTCAAAAAACTGGAATGCATGCCTAGATTCAGTTTCTGGTGATCAATGTCCCGTAAGTGGCTCCGGAAGTGATTTGTGAGTGTCCAGTCAGGAATAATATCTGAGTGTTGCAGGTTATGGCTCAAAACAAACAGCAGTAACAACAACAATAACAAGAACAACAAAATCCCCAAATAAAACAAAACAAAAAAATGATGAAAAGTAGTAAGTTTACCATGTACTATTTTAAATCAACACACTTATATAATAAATACTAATGTTCTATTTTACAGATGAAAAAAGCAAATGTAATTTTCTAATTAACATGTAGGAATAAATTTTATTTTTAAATTTATTTTTACTTTTGGGGCCCGGGAGATAGCATGAAGGTAAGGCATTTGCCTTTCATGCAAAAGGTCATCGGTTCGAATCCAGGTGCCCCATATGGTCCCCTGTGCCTGCCAGGAGCAATTTCTGAAATGGAGCCAGGAGTAACTCCTGAGCACTGCCGGGTGTGACCCAAAAAAACCACACACACACAAAAAATTTATTTTTACTTTTTTTTTTTTTTTGGTGTGCTTGTTGATCCACACCTGGCAGTGCTCTTGGGCTAGCCAGTGCTATGACTCTGTACTCAGAAATGACTCCTTGCAGGTTTGGGAACCATATGGGATGTCAGGAATCAAACCCAGGTCAGCTGTGTGTAAGGCAAATGCCCAAACTACTGTGCTATCACCCAGTCCCCTAATTTACTTTTACTTTAAGTAAAATAACTTAAGAGAAATATAAGAGAGAAAAATATGTGTACAAAAGGGAACAAAGGCTTCTCCAGGGGGAAGAACGCTGAAATAGACTTTATTGTCATGTTTTACAATATGTACAATATTATACTAAAGAGAAAAGATCAATAATATGCCTAAAATTCCTCACTCTGTATCCTATCACCATCACTACAATCCACAAATACATTTAATAAAAAATTTATGAGATGTACTTGAGTAGCCTCTTCCCTCCATTTCTGAACTTCTAAACCATACAATCTAAGAAAAGCCAACTCAAAATGCGAGTCCTCTCCAAAAACACTTATTACTGGATCTCATGAATATACAAACATATATATTTAAAAATCAACAACAAAATTGTCCTGAATTTTTATTTTACTTTCCTTTGTTTTCTATATAAGAAATGTCATTTTTTTGTTTTCTACAAACATAGTATAATGCATTTATTCATTTGGAAAATATTTGAGAGTCAATGATTCAACAGGCCATTGGGATGACAGACATGAAAATATCTAAAATAAAATACCACAAACTCAATTCACTATTGGTTTTCTTTCATTTTGGGCCACACCCAGTGACACTCAGGGGTTACTCTTGGCTATGCATGCAGAAATCGCTCCTGGCTTGGGGAACCATATGGGACTCTGGGGGATTAAATCTCGGTCCATCCTAGGTCAGTCTCAAACAAGACAAACCGTCCTACTGCTGCGCCACCGCTCTGACTCCTGCTTTTCTTTCTTTTTTTTGGGTGGGGGTACACATGGAGATGCTCAAGGGATACTCCTTGCTCCACACTCAGAAATTATTCCTGGCAGTTCTCGGGACCAGAGGTGATACTGGGGATCCATGTCCGCTATGTGCAAGGCAATTGCCCTACCCACTATACTAATGATCTGGCCCCACTATTCATTTTCTTTTGATTTCTAATTATTCCTGCAAAAATAAATCAAATGAACATACATATTAATAATTATGATTTTAAAATGTCTCTTAAATGAAAATGCAATGACTAGCATTTTGATTTTACTATCCAAATGCTACTAATTAAGTTCAAGATACTAACAATTACATGTAAACAGGTAAACTACTAAGTCAAAGTTTTACCTGTGGCATGAGCAATCTGATCTTTGGCTTGATCTCTTTCTTTTTTAATTTTTTCCACATCTACTTCAAGAGCTTGTTTGTCTTGTTTTAGTCGTTTGATGTCTTCTAAAAATCCGCTTTTTTCTTTCTTAATATTAAAATAAACACAAAATCTATTTATGACCACAAACTGAGGTATAGTCTTTCAGCTAATCTCTCATAGATACTGCTATTATTTTTCCAATTTGTACTGACTTTACACTAACCCCTCCCTTCGGAATTATTAATATTTTTACTTAGCAAATCTTTAAAGACCGTCCTATTTTTTTCTTTTTTGGTTTTTGAGCCACACCCAATGATGCTCAGGGGTTACTCCTGGCTATGTGCTCAGAAATTGTTCCTGGCTTGGGGGACCATATGGGATACCGGGGACAGAATGGCGGCAGTCCATCAAATTAAACCTTGGTTATTAACCCTTCATTAGGTAAATGGTGGGAAAACTTAGTGAGGTGTTTTTGCTTGTTTGTTTTTTTATTTGTTAATCATTCTATAGCAATTATGTTTGTCAAGATTGTCTTGTCTTAAATAGCCCTTTCAATGCTTCTTGCAAAGTTGGTTTCAAGGCTTCAATGTTCCTGAGTTGTTGCATATCCATGAAGCTTTGCATTTCCTTCAAATCTGAATGATTATCTAGCTGGAATTTTTGAGGTGCTCATATCATTGAGTTTTTATTTGTTTTTAACTATGTGTCACCTTTTTGGGGGTTTGTAATATCACCTGATAAGTCTGTCATGAATAATTCACTATAATGTCTCTTTAAACATTTTTATTTGGATCTCTTTAGCCTTGGGACCTATTTGGGCATTCTGAACCTGGGTATGTGTTTGTTCCCTTACCTCTGGAAATTGCTGTTATGATTTCTTTGACTAATGATTCTTTAACAAAATAGTGTTTTTGTTTCTTGGAGACTCCAATAATTCTTACGTTATTCCTCTTGAACAGATTGTCTCTAGGTATTATTACAATAATGTACTTTATTTTTCTTAACTCCCACAGATGAGTGAGACTGTTCTGTGTCTATCTCTCTCCCTTTTATTTCACTCAGCTTAATAGTTTCCAGGTCCATCCATTTACAGAAAAATTTCATGACTTCATTTTTCTGACAGATATATAGTATTCCATTAAGTATATTTACCGCACCTTATTTGCAGTGAGAGCTTGATTTCTTCCTTACATATCTGGATGCCCTTGATATCATTTTCTTGCCTAATTGCTAAGGCAAGTACTTACAATGCTATGTTGAATAGGAGTGGAGAGAGGAGGCTGCCTTGCCCTGTGCCAGATCTTAGGGGAAAAGCTTTAATATATTTTCCAGAGTATAATAACTGCAATGGGCTTGTGATAAATGGCATTTAGTATATATAGAAAAATCCCTTCTATTTCTATTGTCTTGAGAGTCTTATGAATGGGTATTGGACTTCATCAAATGCTTTCTCTGCAACTATTTATATGATAATATGGTTTTTTATTTTTAATTTTCCTTTTGTTAATATAGTGAATTACTCTAATTGACTTGATTATGCTGAACCATCCTTTCATCACCAGATCAAATCCTACTTGGTCATGGTGTATGAATTTATTGATGAAGCATTGGATCCTATTTGCTAGAATTTTGTTGTGGATTGTTGTTCATCATTTGTTGAGAATCTGTATTCATCAGAGATATTGGTCTGTAGTTTTCTTTTTTGGTGGCATCTCTGTCTGGCTTTGGTATCAGGATGATGTTAGCATCATTAAAACTATTTGGGAGTGTTTCTGTGTCTTCAATTTCCTGAAAAGTATAGGCAGTATGTTCTCTTGGAAAGTTTGAAAGAATTCATTAGTGAATCCATCTATGCCTGGACTTTTGTTTGGGGAAGACTTTGATTACCATTTTAATTCCCTCAATAAGTTATTGGTCTGTTCAGATATGCTAGACCATTCTGGTTCAACTTCGGTAGGTAGACAAGTCCAAAAATATATCCATTTCTCCCAGGTTCTAACATTTTGTGGCATACTTTTTCAAAGTAGTCTCTGATTACTCTTTGAATTTCTATAGCATCTGTATGTAGTAATTCGTCCATTTTCATTTCTGATTCAGTTCGTTGTTTCTCTGTCTTCCTTTCTTAGTAAGTTTGATAGTGGTTTATCAATCTTATTTGTTTTTTCAAAGAATCAACTAAATTTCATTGATTTTTCAGATTGTTTTTGTTTTTGAGCCACACTCATTGATACTCCTGGCTCTGTGCTCAGAAATCACTCCTGGCTTGGAGGGACCATATGGAATCCCAGGGGATTGAACCATAGTCCAGCCTAGGCTAGCACTTGCAAGGCAGATGCCTTACCTTCTAGAGACACCACTTCAGTCCCTAATTTTTCAGATTGTTTTTTGGATTTCTCATTCATTTATTTCTGCTTGAAGCTTTATTATTTCCTTCCATCTTCCTAATTTTGGTTAATTTTGTTGATTATTTTCCAGTTTTTAAGCTGTTATTTATGTTTGCAAAGCTATACATTTTCCTTAGTACAGCTTTTTGCTGTTTCCTACAGATTTTGATAATCTTTGTCTTCATTCTTGTTGTTTCAAGAAATCTTTTGATTTCCTCTTTGATTTAGTTTTTAACCCAGTGGTTGTTCAGTAGTAAGCTGTTTAATTTTCAGATGTTAAAATCTTTCCTCTGTGTCTGCTTGTTATTGACTTCTAATTTCAATGCATCGTGATGAGAAGGTAGAATGTACAATTTTATCATCTTTAATTTATATAGGTATGTTACTACTGTGGAGAAAAATTTGTAATCAGTTTTCTGGGGGTGGAGAAATATATATATTTATATATATGCCATTATAATAATATATATTACATTATATATAATATATATAATATATAATCACATATATATTATATATAATAATATAATAATATATGCCATTATTTCTTCCATTGATCCTTTCAGTGCTAGTATATTCTTACTTTGTTTCAGCCTGGTTGATTCTATAAAGTGATGACAAGTCAATGTTTAAATCTCCCACTATTATTGTGTTGTTATTGATATCTTCTTTCAAGTTTTTCAGTGGTTGTTTTAAATATTTTGCTGATTCCTCTGAACGGATTTATGTTCAGGAGTGTGATTTCTTCCTTCTGTACATAGCCCTTAATTATTAAGAAATGTCCAACCTTGTCCCTTATAACTTTAAGTCTAAGTCATCTCAAATTAGTATGGTCACTTCAACCTTTTTAAGGGAACTGTTTGCTTTGAGTTTGAGTCTGGGTTTGTTCTGGCTATTCAATATGTTTCTTTTTCTCCATATATTTTTTCTTTATTTAAACATCTTGATTACATATGTGATTGTGATTAGGATTCAGTCATGTAAAGAACACCCCCCTTCACCAGTGCAACATTCCCAGCACCAATGTCCCAAACCTCCCTCCCTCCCTCCCAACCCACCCCCACCTGAACTCCAGACAGGCTTTCCAGTTCCCTCATTCATTCACATGATTAGAATAGTTCTCTGTGTACTTATTTCTATAACTGCACTCACAACTCTTTGTGGTGAGCTTCATGAAGTGAGCTGGGAGTTCCAGCCCTCCTCTCATTGTATCTGAGGATTGTTGCAAAAATAACTTTTATTTTTCTCAAAACCCATAGATGTATTCCCATCTGTTGATCTCTGCTTCCACTTGTTTGGAAAGAGTAGTTTCCTCCTTGAAGATGCCCTTTGTCTCGATGTCTGCTTCTCTCTCTCTCCCTCTGACTTATTTCACTCAGCATGGTAGATTCCATGTACAACCATGTATAGGAAAATTTCATGACTTCATTTCTCCTGACGGCTGCATAATATTCCACTGTGTATATGTACCACTGTTTCCTCAGCCATTCGTCTGTTGAAGGGCATCTTGGTTGTTTCCAGAGCCTGGCTATTGTGAATAGTGCTGCAATAAATGTAGGTGTGAGAAAGGGGTTTTTGTATTGTATTCTTGTGTTCTTAGGTTATATCCCTAGGAGTGGAATAGCTGGGTCGAATGGGAGCTCAATTTCCAGATTTTGGAGAAATCTCTTTATCGCTTTCCATAGAGGTTGGACTAGACGGCATTCCCACCAGCAGTGGATAGAGTTCCTTTCTCTCCACATCCCCGCCAGCACTGATTATTCTCATTCTTTGTGATGTGCGCCAATCTCTGTGGTGTGAAGTGGTATCTCATCGTTGTTTTGATTTGCATCTCCCTGATGATTAATGATGAGGAGCATTTTTTCATGTGCCTTTTAGCCATTTGTATTTCTTTTTTATCAAAGTGTCTGTTCATTTCTT
>PVKC010016683.1:0-20554 GCA_004027635.1 Crocidura indochinensis
TAGAAAGTTGTTTCAGAGAAAAATATCATAAAACTGTAGATAAAATGTCATAAAAAGATATAAAATATGAAAATCTATTTGAGAGATTCAGGTAACATTTTTCCAATACTGTGGCAGAAAATTCCATTTGGAGATTTGGGAGGAAACTTTTACCCACTAGCATTTCATATTTGCCAATTATCAAGAGGAGATATGGAGAATCAAGTTTCATTGAATTGCAACTTAGCAACTTGGAAATTTTTTGGTATGAAATTATTTATTTTATCCAAAATAAGTGATCAGGCATGACATGCCCTTAGTTAATTTTCATTAACTATATTTTTTGAAAATTTTCATTTCATTTTTATTTTTGACCCTTCAAACAAAGCAGCATAAAAGGCTTGATGTTAAAGGTAGAAAGAAATAGGCACTGGTGAAGGGACTGGTAATGGAACTTTGTATGCCTGAAACTTTATAATTTGGTGACTCAATTTTTAAAGTCTTGTTTTGACTCTTGCTTCCAAGGAAAGTATAATAGTAAGTTCACTGTGCATACAAATTTTCAATTAGAGGCTAAAAATATAAGTCTTGAATTAAGAGTAAAAAATTTTAAATATAATTGCTTCTCTTTGGTTTCTTTTTTTTTTTGCTGTGATATATAATTAACTCTTTTGTTTTATTAAAGGAAAAATAGTTGTGAATAAAAAATTTATTTAAAATGATTCTATCTCATTATTTGTTATTTCAGTAATATAGACTTGATTATGATTCCTTGTATCTACCATATATTTTATACTCCTAGATTTTCTCTAATTAGTATTTTCTTCCCTAGTAGTTAAGCTATGCCCCTTTGGATTCCAGATCTCAGAGCAACTAAGTCACTTGCTCAGATTCAGATGGACTGAATTCACAAAATTCTGCTTGATCATTCATTTAATCTTCACGAGCTGTGTGTTCCACACTGCCTGGGGTTATATTTGATGTGATTTGATACTTATGTTCCTTAGAGAATTCATGTTGAGTGTTACCCTTTAATATGTCTCAGTTGTTCAATAACTGTGGATAAACATATTCAAATACACATGTCATATAAAATAAGGACTGTGGAATCAGTGATTAATGAGGGATGGTGATAGCAGGCTGTCCAGGAAAGACACCCAGAAGTGACAGAAGCAGGTCTCTAAAACTAAATAGCCTATGCTACATGGAGATGGGAGCTGAAGGAAGCCTGGCATGGGTGTGGGACAAATCTCAAACAGAGAAGGAATCACTCTAAGAAGGAAGAGAGAGCAGAATATCAGGAGATAAAGTATGAGCAGATTGAGGCAATTGGGAGTGGTGAGGGCCATAATAAACTGCAGAAACCATTACTAAACTTTAAATACAGATTCTTCTCCAGCATGAATTTGAAACCCAATATATCTTTTAATTTTATTTATTTTGGTCTTTGGCCACACCTGGCCTACTCAGAGTCCATATGGTAGTAGGAGTTGAACTGGACCTCCCACGTTCAAAGCATGCTCACCAGACCTTTGAGTTATCTCCCTGACATTACATATATATATTTTTTTTTTGAAGAGGGATGATATGGAAGATTAGGTTACCCCCTGCTGTACTTGGGGCCTACTCCTCACTTCATCTTCAGGTTCTATTCTAGCAATGCTCAGAGGACCATGGGAGTCAGGGATGAACTTGGGTCACTACGTGTAAGTAAGTGCCTTAATCTCTGCACTGTCTCTCTAGTTCCTTTTAAATTATTATTTTATTTATTTATTTATTTATTTTTGTGAAGCTACACTTGGTCACTTTCAGGATATACTCCTAGCACGCTGTTCATGGATCCTCCTAATGAGGCTTAGAGGACTTTATGGGATTATAGGGACTGAACTCAGCTTCAGCACATGTTAGAGAAACTAGTAATCGGATGTGAATCCAGTTTTTAGGTACTGGGAAAAAAAGTTGAAGTCTTCGCAAAGACTAGAAACAAATATTCTTTTGAGGAAATAAAGACTTTTTTTTTCCAACATGGAGGATTGAACTCAGGTCACACACACACATCAGGCAGACAGTCTACTACTGCCTCAAAACCTACATTTGTGGGCTGAAGTTATCTTATAACTTGTTTCATTCCTTTAATCAGAAGCATAAGTTGCAGAGGACAAATTGTCTTGATGCATCAGCTTAGAACCAGGTGGTTTTTAAGTATTATATTGACACATTCATGTTGGTTCTATGACATTTCCAGGTTATTAGAACTTTCCAGCCAAATTGTATTCTAATTGCTAAGGTTCTTGTTCAGTGAGAGCGTAGCTGAACTAGGAGACACCCTGAAGAATTTCACCCTCATGGGTGAAATGGAGATAGACAGTTTGAATTAAACTATCTGTATTAAACTGTAAAATAGATTACCAAGAGAGTAGGTAAAAGAATACCATAAATGCCCCAAAGATGGGAATTTTGGAGAAATATTTACATTGAAGACCCTTAAATAGGAGAAAAAGAAGATCTTGAGGTTCAACTCAGGAAAAACAGTGAGAGTTTGCTATGGAAGAAGGGGTGGGTAGTAAGGGTGAAGGGGAAGTGATGAGATCATTAATTGCAACTGTACTTGTTTTACTTAGTACATTTATTTTTATTAATAAAATGACATGAAAGGTAATTCTAAAGTCTATTAAATGGTCTCTTCAGTATTCTTTTGCATGTAGGTTCAAGAGTTAACATTCCCTGACAAATAATACAGTAATGAGAAAAGAGGTTGGAGGCTAGTTTCACATCTGTTTTACTTTAACCTTTCTACACAGGAAAAACAGCCCTGATGACTTTGCCCAGTTTTTAAACTTGGAATTGTCTTACATGGAACTGAAAAGCCCTCAAACACAATGAGATTAATCTAGTGGGGTCGAAACTTTTGGAAACCTGGTATGAAATTTACTTCTCCGATTTGAAATGCACCTAAGAATGATCTACTATTAATAAACAAAGATGAGGAAAATGTTCAACTTCATTCACAATCCAAGATACACAAATAAAAGCAGCAATAAGATAACCTTAAGAGTTTGAGATAATGCTGGTTTCTTGTGCTGGCTGTTTTGCTGTTACTTCTTTGAAACACTGCTAGAGGTACAATTGGGACAAACCCTACTTTAAATAAAAAAAAAATTGCAATGTTATTTCAAGAACCACAAAATATTCTGGCTCTGTTTATTGGGAAATTGAACTTAAACTCTATAAAGAAAAATAATATCTAGAAGACCTTTTGCATCCCCTTTTTTTTGTAAAATATTCAGTGTCCTTACCAGGTACATTATTTAAGATGGTATCCATAGAAACAGAGCCAGTGATGAGGGTGGGCGGTGTGATAAAAAGTGATTTATTAAGAGTGCTTGCAGGTAACATTCACAAGGAAGTGAGGGACCAGGGACAGGGCTGAGTAAAGAAGAAGCTTGGTAAATCTGTGGGTTTCGCTGAAGTGTAGGCTCACGGTGAGTTCTCAGGGATTCTGGAGTTTGAAGAGCCCACAGCACTGACTAACCACTAACACAGATGGAGCCTTTTGTTCAGCATCAGCCACACCTGGGCCTAGAAAAATAAAGGCCTAGACCTCCCTGTGCCTTCTGAAGAGGAAGCCTGTAAGGTCTCTGGGAAATAGTTCTGCTTCTGGCACATGGGGGTGAATGTCCGGACCTAGTTATGGGGTTTTGCACACTGGCAAACAGCAGTCCTCTCTTATTCAGGTTGAAGAAAAGGACTACCTGTAGAATCCAACTCAGTTTTATAAACTCTAGATTTTCTCTGAATATGCTGTCAGGCTTTATCAGGTTTTATCAGACAAACCCTATTTCTTTTTCTTCTGGGACTATTTATCCCATTTACTTAAAATGACCCCCTATATTTTGAGAATGGGGGCTGTCTCTTCAGTCCTCCACACAATCAGGGATTATGTGAAAAGTTTACACCCAGACTTTCGGCTCCAGAAGCTACACATATGTTTGTGGCATGGACCATCCAAAGCTGAGTTTCTTGCTAGAATGACTGCATTTGCTGTGGATTATTGTTGCTGACTTGAAGTGACTGGTGATCAGGCAGAAGATGCTTCCTCCAGGGACCAGAGTGAAGAGGCTGTAGTCAAGAGGAAGAGGGGGCATGACCAAATCTATTTGCTTTTCTGGTCTGATATTCTGGGTGTCATTGACATTTCTCAACCTTCAGAGATGTTGCCTTGAAAAGTTTTATGTTCTTTTTCAATAATGATATTTCAGTTTGGGACCACACCCAGCTGTGCTCAGGGTTTACTCCTGGCTTAGAGATCACTCTGGGTGGTGCTCAGGAGACCACATGTGGTGTTGGTGATAAAACTCAGATCAGCTGAATGCAAGACAAGTGCTTTCCCTCGTTGTTTTATCTCTCTGGCTTCTAATGCTATGCTTCCATTCCAGCCTTGGGTCCCAAGAAAAATGAGTGTGGTATCATTTAGGTTTAAAAATTAAAGTAGAGGAGCCTCAGGGATAAATCAGGGGTAAGGGAACATGTATCAGTTGCACAAGGACCCAAGTTTAATCCCTGGTATCATATGGCCCATGGCCACTGGGTATCTCCCTGGTATTTTCCAGTACTCGGTGACCCTTGTGGCTTCTAAAATCATCAGGCCTGAGCGCCACTAGTTTCATCAGTTGGCTGAGTATTGCTAAGCTTCCTGATAATGCATGGGTGGTCCCCCCAAATAAAAAATAAAAGTAAATACTGTAAGAATAGTATAGATTTATGAAGTATAAAGCGATCTTTGTAGGGATCTTTTGGACACCCCAAATCCATTACTCCAATTTCTTTCCCTCTTGAGAGGGTGGGGTAAATTGTAGGAAGAATGAACAAGAATAAAGGAAGAAAAATGTAGATGAGACATTCTCATCTATGTAATGACATGGAGGCTGAGGCTGGGTCAGGGGCACAGTGTGGAAGAGACCCCCTGAGCGCACAGACTAGCACACAGGTCACAGCTCCATTCATAGGCCATGCAGCACAAAGTGGCCAGGAAACTTTGGATTTAAACTCCCATGGTAAGTCTGCTTTTACACTGAATCTGTTACCAGCTGTTTCCAGCTTCAAAGGAATAAAGAGTTGTGGTTAACTCGGGAGATGGAAAGTAGGAGGGTATAAATGGCTGTTCCCAAGGCCTGGGAAGGAAACCCTCAAGAAACAGGTGGGTGAAGTGAAAATCAAAGCAGACCCAGGAATTCTCGGAAGAAAGGGAACTAATTGAGCCAAGGCAAAGATGCGACTCAGAGAACAGACATCTGCAAGCTATGCCCCTTCAGGGAAGACCGTCTCTGGAATCCCATATTAGAACTTCAAGGCATCTTCCAAAGGAAATAGGGGGACAAAAACACAAAGAATGTAACAGCAGGAACATGCAGAATACCTATTTTAACTCCAAACAATTGAATGAGGAGACAAATGGGACAGATAAAAGCTATAATTGGAAAGACTGGAATTCAAGTTTCTGGGTTGCTGGTTCTTTTTGTTTTGTTTTGAAACTACATCTAGCAGTGATTGGGGACTACGCCCAGCTTGAAATTTTCTCCCGGTGGTGCTCAGGAGACCAAAGGGAGGTGTTCCACATACAAAGCATGTGCTCTCTCTCTTTCTCTCCCTCTTTCTCTGAACCCTTTCTTTCTTTCTTTCTTTCTTTTCTTCCTTCCTTCCTTCCTTCCTTCCTTCCTTCCTTCTTTCCTTCTTTCTTTCTTTCTTTCTTCTCTCTCACACACATTTTTTTTAGAGGTATTGATTTTTGAGTCAACAGGAATGTTGTTTTGGTGAATTCACAGCTGGTGCTTTAAGTTTGGGGGTAGAAGGTCTGGAATTAGAGACAGGGAGCATAGAGTGGCAGAATAAGCCTCCTACCCATCCAACCATAAATATCAGACTCATCTGATGTAAGGCTTACTCACCTAGGTTTCCGGAGGCTTGTTTATTTTTAACAAACACTTTAGAGATTTGCAGTCCTTCTACATACTATTGAGGACTATAGGTGTAGTTTTTTTCTTATCTAGATTTGGATGCCTGGATGATAAATGAGAAGAAACATCCAATTATTTTCCAGAACTGTGAAGCCCGAGCTTTACAAACAGGCCTCATGTTATAATTGAATAAAGCTCATTACAATAACAATATCCCTAACATATATAATCACTATTTTGCTGCCTAGTAATTAGGCGTGAATGTGGATATTGTTTACCTAAATTATTGCAATCCATGTTGCTTTCAAACATTTTAACCCACCTGAGAGAGAGAGAGAAAGAGAGAGAGAGAGAGAGAGAGAGAGAGAGAGAGAGATGCAGCAGACAAGAGAATCCCCTCCTAGAAAGAAGATAGAGGCAACACTTTTGTCTTCCCAGTGGATGATTTTTGCAAACCCTAAGTTCTCAATTCTTTCCCTGTAGCCCAGCACACACATAATTGATTCTCCCTTCCTGGCCTGCAATAAGTAGGGCCTAGAGTTCAGTCAAGCATCCTTAGGGTAACTGGAAGTTTTGTGACTTTGGAGAGAGGAGTCAGGTACTGACCAATCTGGACCTTGTACTTTGCTAATAAATTGACTTATGGGGAGGAGGGTATCTTGAGCCCAGGAACTCCTTCGGAGTACCTTCACACCTTAAACTCAACCTTCCTAACTCCTAACATGCTGTTCTAATTATTAGGTCACACCCTGCCTTTACTCAAAACAAAGGCAATTTCCCCCAATTTCATCTTTCTTTTCACAAGTCCTTTGACTTGTATAAGTCCACCTGGGTAGGTACATTTGTCTCTCCTCCACCTTTCCCCTCCTGGTGAATTTGTACTGATTTAATAAAGAAAGGTCAATCTGTCTCTTCATACAGAGACCACGAGATGAAAAGCAAACTGACTCCATGAATCTCTCCTGACTGGACTGATTTATTCATTCTTCACAGCTACCTGTTTCAGACCTATTCACCTGGGGTTGGAAATATGTGTGTGAGGCTAGGTGACTTCGCAACATAGGGTGGTTTTATAGATCTTTCTTTTCCATTTATACCGGATTGCTTTAACTCGAACTACCCAGAAGGTGAAAATAAAATAGAGGAATAATATGCCAGAAATACTTGGATTAGTGGGTAACTTATGTTTTTTTTTTCACTCCCCATTTTATTATCACATAGCTCTTCCTAGGAAGTATACCATTAATTGATATATTTAATTCACAAAAATTCACTTGAAATCAGCATGGGCCTTAAACTATGGTAAAAGGAATACAGTATTATCTTTAACTCTCTATAGCCTAATGTTGAGCATCACTTTGCTGACTTCCAATTTTTATCTTCTAGGCAGTATCATTACTCACTGTGACTGAGGGGGACCAAAACTAAATTCCAATGTTGCCTCTGGTAACTGAGTCATCTAATTTGGAAATAAAATAAGGTTTTTGGGGGCAGACATGACTGCGCTTGGACGAGCTCCATTTAATGTCTGTGTGTTGAGGTAATAAGGCCAGGGCTGAAAACTTCCTGGGAGACTAGACTAAGGCCCTCCCCATGAAGACTGTGATTCCAAAGAAATTTATGGATAGTACAAGTACAGTCTCAGGTCTGTTGGAACATTAAAAATTGCCATGGCTCAGGAAGATTTGAAGGAGAAGTTTTGGGAAAAATAACCACCTTTGTTATTTCTGCACCCAAGTAGCAGGGAAACTTTCTGCTCATGAAGGCATGGGTTGTCAAAAGTCACATCTGTTCTTCTCTGGATGACCTTTGTTTCAGCATGCCTAAGTGGAGGTGAAGATGTCTTGCTGTCAGTTGAAGCAGGGCCTTTACAAAGGTTTATCCTCAGTCTGCAAAACTCCCCAAGACATCACTTAACTGTGCTTAGCTCCTGTCAAGTGATACTCTATTGCTCTACAGGGGAAAGGGAGACTGTCAAACGCCCGTGTTTCTAGCCAAGTATGAACAATTTGGCAGGTTTACCAGGGCAGACTGCTAGATTATTCTCCTGAAAGTTGTCCTGGAATGGTGAAAGCTTTGACTCTGAAGGCCTTATCCAAAAAATTCCCTAAGGCTACACACCATGAACCCTACATTTTTCATTTTGGAGCAGATAAATGATCCTGTCAAGAACAAACTCCATGGTCACAAGCAGGAGATAATACAGATTTTAGCAGAAAGTCAGTCATCCCTTTCTTTATTCCTCTGCAAGAATGAAGGCAGGAAGGGTGGGGGGAGGCATTAGTGGCATCTAACCAAACATAATAGCTTTAACTATGCGCAATTCTTCATATATCTTGGAATTTTTTAAGCTAAAGTTGTCTATGCCAAGATACACTTGGGCAACACAACCTGAGAAAATAAAGTTTTAAATAAAACACTCTGACATCTTTTTCTAATGACACATGCAATTTTGTAATATACTCAGCTGACGTCTTTTCTTCCAGTCCAGGAGAGTGTAACCCCGTATGCATCTGGCCCCAAACTAGGCTGAAAGTTGAGTCTAGTCTCTCAGCTAAGTTCTCTGAGGCAGGTGATCCATATCAACGAGGCCTTGAATGTAGTCAGAGAGTTAATAATCACCCTCTTAAGCTGATAGGTTTTCGGAACTTGTTCCTGTTCCCTTGGTTTCTAAATATAAATATGTGCAGAGATTTGGGATGGCAATGAGCAATGCTGATGTGAAGTCATTTTTGCCCAAGGAAGAAGGTAAAATCACCACAAACTTTCAGAAGTTTTTCAAGGAAGCAAAGTCCTATTTCTGAAGACTGATCAATTTTTTTTTTGCAGCCAGATTCAAAGTCACATGATCTTCTACTGTTAAACACTTCAATGAAATATCTGAATTTACTTTTTTTTGGAAGAAAGAAAGCAGAGCATTTATTTGAGCTAGAGAAATAACCATATCTTTGGCTTGTATTAAAGACCGTTTGTTTCTCAGCTCTGTTTGAAATTCACAGCTTGGGAATTTGCAGAATTTTCATAAAAGCAATTGAAGTGACAACATCTCCAAGAGCTTCCAGGGTATATTTCTATTAACAAAAGCTGTTTTGCTTTACTCACACCTGCTTGGTTCTCCATGAGGGCTCAAGCGATACACATTCCAATTGAGCAGCGTCAATAAAATCAAAGAAAAATTAAGTTCCTAAAAAAAAAAAAAGGAATGGAGAGCTACAATATTACTGACCAGAGTACATTAAAAATAGAGCTGAACTGAGCTTTTGGAACTGACCTTTTAAATGTCTTTATCTACAATGTGTTACCTAGAAGTAGACTTTTCAGTCATAAATCATATAATTTTGACTTAGTTGAATTTTTTCCTGTGTGCATAAATATAGATGTATATATATATACATCTATATATATGTATATATACACCTATATATATATATGTGGTAGACGAGAGAAAGGAAGAAGAAATGAGGAATGTTTGGAAGAGAAAGGAGAAAATGAGAAAAGAGCTAACACAATAGGAATTTTGTTTTCTTTTTTCTTTGTTACTGGAATTTGGGAAAGCTTTCCCAAAGTCTGCCTAAATTAATGTCTTTATACTCATTAGTTTATGGTCTTAAAAAAGAAAACTCATGTTTTCTTTACTCTAAGTCCATGAAATCCCATTTAGTTTAAAAGGTCTCCTGCCTATGAAAAATAAAATAAGAAATTAATTCCCTCTAATTGCCAACATACTCATATTTGTACACAATATCAATATTTCTAAGTTTTTCACTTGTTGTGAAAGTCACAAAACATCTAAAAAGTACGATTAATGCTGTCTAGCCCATTAATCATTATTCCCTCGCTATGCACACAAGCCCTCATGGGCCACAATGAATTATAGGTAAAAGGAAAATCTCTTGCTTTTAAGGAGATTACGCCTATTGAGGAGCAGGAAAATGACAAATACAGGAGCAAGAAGAAAAACATATTTATGAGAAGGGAAAGGGCCTTAATATTTACAATTTCCTGGCAGCCTGGAAAGGAGGGTGACCCAAAGGAGGGTCCTTTGCAGAGTAAAGTGACAGGCGTGAGGAGAGTCAGGTGGGATCCCTGGTGAGAGGCCAGGAGATAGCCCTGTTTGAGGAGAACAAGACTGAACCAGAGAGTAGGTGTTTGGAAGGGAGACCCTGGAGGACAGAGAGCTGATCCAGAATAATGAAGGAGAAGGAAGATAAAACAAGCAAGGATACCTGCACCTGAAGAGAAACTCTGAAAGAGGAATTGGTGTATAAGGCAACTTTTCTTGAGGTTTCATTCATTAACTAACTCACTTCTTCAAATATCTTTTCTATAGTCCTATTGAATGCTGGGCCAGAGCTGGATATAGGAGTTAAGACCCTGAAGAACCTTTAGTGAATTGACACATTTCTACTTAGACCCCATGGAACAAATTTTTCTTTTGGAACAGTAGAGAAGGGCTCAGCGACGTTGCCAAGATTGGCACAGTGTGAGGACACAGGAGATTGCCAGGCAGGGCAGCCACACTGGCCTTATTCACATTTCAGAGGGGTTATCCATAAAGACAAAATCCCATATGCTGGCTCTTACTTGTAACTGACTTGGTGACCAAAAAATCAAAAGTATTTCAGTGTAGGAAGAATATGAACAACTCCTCGGGAATGTGGAGGGAAGGAAATAATTTAATTTGGATTTAGTTAGTCACTTTTCAATGGGTTAAGGTGATTTTATTTAGTTAGCCTGTTCTTTCACAAACTTACTAAGTAAGCTTGTAAGAATCTGGAAAAGTCTTTAGACTTTAAACCCCAAGAGCAGCTGTTCTCAAGCAACAAACAGATGTGTTGGAATGAGCTGTGAGAAGTATAATAATTTCATACCAATAATTAAGTTTCAAATGTGTACAAATGAATCACCTTTTAAAAAATGAGTATTGTGAGAATATGGAATATGTCAAAATATATCCTTCTTGCCACACAAAAAATCTCAGTAAGGCCTCAGGATTATAGATCAACTGGTAGACAGAGCACATACCTAGCATATGTAAGACCCTGAGTTTGAATTCTGGTACCACATGTCCCCACAGTACCCCCCAGCTGAATGTAGTCTTTGTGGTCCTTGTTTATCCTGGGTTTGAGAACCACCTAGTCATCCCCCAAAACTAGACCAAAAATCACTGGGAGTGGCTTTGGTCCAAAGCATAACACTGCTGGGTGTGGCTAAAATAAAAACTATTTTTTATTCTCAATCAGTGCTGTTGCTGTGACACATGGTACAGTTTCCATATATGAATCTTGGCAGTTGTAGCTTGAATGCTGTAATCCCATTCCTTTTGTTCCGTTGAGAAAGACATGAAAATGAATGAAAGATTTTATTGTAGACACTCTTATTCCTTAAATCTAATTCTTAACTCAGAGAAAATACTGTCAGAGCACTCTAATTTATTGACAATGTCTGCCACAGTCATGGGAAGGGGTGTGCTACTACCTTACCAGGTACTTTTCATTTTTGAATTAGAATATTTCTATGAATGGGGCCCGGGAGATAGCATGGAGGTAAGGCGTTTGCCTTTCATGCAAAAGGTCATCAATTCGAATCCCGGTGCCCTATATGGTCCCCCGTGCCTGCCAGGAGCAATTTCTGAGCATGGAGCCAGGAGTAACCCATGAGCACTGCCGGGTGTGACCCAAAAAACACACAAAAAAAGAATGTTTCTATGAATATTAAAATATGATATTGTAGTTCTGAAGTTTGTGTCATGATACAGTCATCATTATTGAACTCATCTGTAAAGTAGCTTCTTAAATAGTTTTGATCTAGTCATATAATATAGCCCAGTCAGGTCTTGTGCCCAACATATTCAATATCTGTTGTTAGAATTCAAATGATCTCACATTTAGTTTATCTGAGTGTTTCTACTTATGGGCTCTCTTGTCAGCTATTGAATAATTTTACAAAGGTAATGTTGAGAGCAACCAGTGTCTATATAATGCTTAGTAGAGAGTACACAAAACATTTTATTTTATTAATAAAATATAAATAATATAATAAATAACATATACACAATAAATTTTGTTAATAAAATATAAATAATTTGATCACTAGTAAAACTGTACCCAATAAGACATATCAGTTCTATAAACTTATGGAATGTTGTTGGGTTCATCTTTTTGTTTTTCACACACAAGGCTGAGGAGAACCATTGTGCATACAGGGCCAATTTCTTATTTTGATAAGCACAGTTCAATGGATAAAATGGAGTTGATGGAATTATTTTATTACCTTCACTCTAAGATCTTTTGTATGTGGAAGACTAATCAAAACTATATAAATTTGGGGTCGGGCGGTGGCGCTGCAGGTAAGGTGCCTGCCTTATCACGCTAGCCTTGGACGGACCACAGTTCGATCCCCCGGTTCCCATATGGTCCCCCGTGCCTGCCAGGAGCGACTTCTGAGCGCATAGCCAGGAGTAACCCCTGAGCATCACTGGGTGTGGCCCAAAAACAACAACAAAAAAAACAACTATATAAATTTAAGGCAGCTACTAAGAGCTGATTTCAAACAAACACAACAAGAAACCAACTCTCTCAAGTAATCACTTTAGGTAAAGATAAAACAAAATAGGGAACATGCAAAAATTAGGGTTCTAGTCAGTTCTGGTAAGTCAGGGGCAGACAGTTAAATGTTTTTCTATTTCTACCTGTTCAAACATGAGTGAGAGGTTAGATCTTTGCATCATTAAACATTTGATAGTTCCACAGTGTAAGTGATAAGTGTGATATATATTCTGTTGTTGTTTTTAAGCCACACCCAGTGGTGCTGTAGGCTTAGTCCTGACTCTGTACTCAGGAATTATTCCTAGAAGGATCGAGAAACCTGAGATGCTGAGAATTGAACATGCTTTTGCCACATGCAAGACACATGCCCTACCGGCTGTACTATTGTTCTGGCCCCAATATATACTCTTTCTTGGCTCTCAGGTACTAAGTTTGAGTTAATTGGTTTTAAAAGCTGAATATCTTTTATTGTTTTCTTTACTTGTGGGACAGAAGGGTACACCACCAACAGCAGTTGAGGTACTGAAACATCTAGCCCTTTGAGTTATTTTCTTGGCTCTGTGTCCTGATTCCTTAATGTTTTGGTTTTTAGCACTTTAACACAGCCAAAAACTATTTTTAATATAGTAGTTCTACCTTTCTACTATGCCTACCACCAGTTTAAAGAATTCTATAAAGCAATAAAATTAATTAAAATGGTTAGAACTTCAAAATACTTGAATAAAACTCTTCTTTTGAGAGGTGAAATAAGATAGAGGCTCAAAGTAAGGATTTTGATGCTCAGTTATTTAGGTCTAAATTCTAACTCCAGGCTAGAGAAATAGCATGGAGATAAGGCATTTGCCTTGCATGCATAAGGACAGTGGTTTGAATCCAGCATCCCATATGGTTCCCCGACCCTGCCAAGAGCGAATTCTGAGCAACTCCTGAGCACTGCTGGGTGTGACCCAAAAATACAAAAAATAATAAATCAATCAATCAATAAATAAATTCTAACTTCAATACTTAAGAGTTGTAAATTACTCTTTGTATTCATGTCCCTTATCTGTCATATATGTTCAGAAAGTATTGGATAGTAGAGCATGTGGAAAGAATATATGGAAAATCATTAAAATTTCCAGGTCATTTATTATAAAGTCATTTAAATAATCTTTTATGTTGTTCTTTTCTAACCATTTAATGACTATATATTTCTCCTTAATTTCTCTCTGAATATGTATAGTTATGCATATAGTATAACTACTATACATGCCAAACTCTATTTTGCAGACCTACTTTTTAATTACATAGGGTAAGGTGTGAACCTCATAGGTATATGTAGAGAAAGTCAATTCTGGTGCATATGACCTTTCTAGCTATGTGACCTTTACTTTTATTCTCACTGATGACCACACTCTAAAGTCTTAATGTTATCCATTTCTTTAAAGTGACTCTTAATTCATTTCTTACAGGATGAGGGGTCACTGGGATCCATTTCTGCATGCTGAGTGAAGTTGATGGTTAGTCCTGTTCTTTAGTCCCAGAGAAAGGTTCATAGCAATATGAGAAAGGAGCCAAGAAGGAAGGAAGTCAGAGGTCAGCCCAATGGAAACAATATCAGACCACAGGTCAGCTAAGCAGGAAATAGGTCTGGGACCCTGACCTGAGACAATCAAGACCAGGTGGGGAGGGAATAAAGCCTGCAAGATAGCTGGAAGACAAGTATTTCACAATGCAGCCTGAGATCACAGAGAGCCTTAGCATGGGCACAAACAGAGAGGTGTAGAGAAGGATCTTCTAGCCCAAAAGCTTCTCTGAATTACCTTACTAAGGTCATCTAAGGTTCAACATTGAAGCCAGCCAGCCTGGCTCTAAGATGCCAACATTTTTCTGCAGTGTGTTCTCTGCACTTGTCTGCAGTGTGAGGCCTACAGACCTCAATGAGGATGCCTCTGGGAAACAAATCTCCTTTAAATTAAGGTTAGTTAGGAAGTTAAAAATGAGCAACATTCATGGGTATTCTAGAGGCAAGTGATCCAAATTCCCTACATAGCATGAGGGTTCTATCAACCAAAGTCAAAGTTACAGTGATTCAAAGTCAATCTAGGAGCTTCACTGCTGTCTTCGTCTCTTTCTTTATCCATGTCTTTATTCCAATCCTTACCCCTTTCACCTCTTTGTGATCTCTACCACCTTGCCTTTGAAGCCAAGTCACTTTTTGAGTAGAAATAGGAGCTACACTCTGGGAATGGGGTCATAGTATGAGCTAATGACTTTTTTAAAATAATAGATAATTAATTCTTTGCACCAGTCCGAAGGAACATTATCCCCATTTGTTGGATTAAAAAACAGAAGCTCATAAAGATTAAAGCACCCTGTATCAGGTGATTTAGATGGAAGCACGTAGATTTGAACATTATCCATATCAATTTGATACCAAAGCCCAGGTTCATTCTACTCAGATGCAAATAAGAAGGAATTAGATTACTGGATTACTTAAACCTGATGTGTGGAAAGTTTTAGGCAAGACACTCTAGCTGTCAAATTTTTCATTTTAAGATGCTTTCATCTTATGTTGTGAAACAAAAGTTGGAGGTCTAAATTAGCAGGAGTGGAGGCAGCAGGAGAGAAAGGGCTGAGTGACAGAGTGGGCAGAACATTCAAGGGCCAGGCTGATTCAGTGAGACTCATGATCTTGCAAATCTGAGTGGGTGATCCGGAACTGTAGGTAGGGCCTGTCCTAATTCTTGCAGACATCAGAGGCGAGGACCAGTTCAGGGCTGCCTGGTCTCCTGGCCAAACCTATTTTCAGAACCAGCAGGAATTTGGCCAAGTTTTCTATCAACTTGCCTGTGGCCTGGGCACTGTCTTTCTTCAAGACTTAATACAGAGTCAGGCTTGGACACAATTCCCCGGCTGCACAGGCTCTGCTCTTTCTGCACTTTCCTCTTTCCTCTCGTTCCTCCCCTCCTCTGACTCTTGTGTTGCTTCTGACAACAATAATACACAACATGATGTTACATTTACTACTAGACCTCAACTCATTCAGTTCTATGTCCCTGACCATTTTAGGATTTCTTTCTTAGATAATCCTCTTGTTCTCCTTAAGTGCATCCTTCATCCTTAGGCATTACTTTTTACTTCTGATAACAGTGTTTTTGACCCAAGTATGTCACTAGAAGGCATTCTCTTGGTTAACAGAAGTATGTAAGCCACCTTCTAGATTCTTCCACGCCCCCTGCCTTGTCCCTCTGTCCTCCACTTTTCTCCCAAGCGCTGCTTGCTTGGTAGCTACTTGGGTATGCACTTATAAGTTTTTTCCAGGTATTTGCTGTGAATTTAGTTTAATTTCTTTCTCGTCACCCTCTTTCCTCTAAACCACAAATTTGTAGGACTGTGACTGTCCCTCAAAATTAGCTCCAAATGTTTCTTCCTCTATTTATTTATCTTTAAGGGGTAAGGTCATCAGCCTGGAACCAGATGTTCAACTACAAACATCCCCCAAGACCCCTCTCCTGCTTTACTATGGACTAACTTGTAAATTGGGTTCCAACACAAGAATATAATATGGTGATAGTTTAACTCTGGCCCCTACACTACTCTCCAACTCCCACCCACACACATAGGGGAAAGGGATGTGGATCATACTGAATCCGCTCTTAGCTTTTTTTGTTGTTGTTCCTTTCTATCCCTTGCAAGTAAAAAAAAAAAGTAATCAACAGAGTTCCATAGATGCCCTCAGGGCCAAAAGAAAAAATCCCAAAGAAAATATCTTTACAATGCACCATAAGTCACCATGAAATGTATGCTTTCATGCTTTTGATAAATATGAGGTGTGCTGAAATTAGAGATCATAAATTAGAAAGCCAGGAAGAGTGACTTGGATTTAATAGAACAAACTGCTACATGAAATGTGTCTTATTAAAGTTAATTAAAGGAAGTGGAGATGGTCATCTATTAACAGAATCAAGCCTCTAAGGAATGGTTTATGAATTTGAATGTACAGATGTATGTACTCATTTGCATGTTGATATTATGCATGTAGCAGTGTAGTGTATCTATATACCTAATCTCCAGATTCAAAAATGAAACCTGAAGAGATTTTATTTATGATTTTTACAGAAAGTAATTATTTAAAAAATCAAATAATATTTAATTATAAGATTAATGCATTATAGTGTTTCAAAACTTTATAATTTTTTCACAAAAATTTAATAAATTATTTTCTGTGTCAATATTACTTTCCCACACTTATACACATATACCTTCCAGGGGTATGATTAATTTTTTCTACTTATATATTTCAACTCCTTTAGACAACTAACTTTGAAGAATCCATTATAAACTTGTTTTTCAGATTACTGGAATCTTAAAAAGTTAGATATCATGTGGCTGTATTTTTTTTGTTTATTTGTTTGCTTATAGGCCACACCCAGTGGTACTAAAGATTTACTCCTGACTCAGTGTTCAAGGTTCACTCTTGACAGAACTGGGAGAGGAGGGGATACATGCAGTGCTGGTGGTGATGAAACTAGGGTTGGCCTCATGCAAAGTGCCTTATACCCTGTACTAGTCTCTGACTTCAAGTCTGTACTAGCATTGTTGTTGTTTTGTTTTGCTTGTTTAGGGGCCACAGCTAGCAGTTTTTAAGGTTTGTTCATGACTCTTTTCTTACAAAACCCTCCTAGGGACCATATGTGATGCCCAGGGATGGAATCTGAGTCATTCACATGCAAAGCAAGTTACATAATATCCAGACTATTTCTCTGGCCCTCCAGGGCTGTTCTTTTTTTTTTTTTTTTTTTTTTTTTTTTTTGCAAGGGTGACATACCCAGTGGTCCTCAGGGCTTATTCCTGGCTCTGCCCAGAGGTCATTCCTGGCAAACTTAGGAAGACCATATGAGGTGCTGGGATTCAAAGGTTCAATGCACATAAGACAAGCAATTTACCCACTGTATTCTTTCCAGCCCTCTGTGGTTGTATCTTTAAATAGTAGAAATAAGAAAGGCAAGAATATAAACATTTCCTCATGGTATCTCTAAATGATCTGGAAAAAGTAAGCCTGTTTTTGAATATTTTCTCTTGAGACTTACTTTCAGTTCTTTATCTTTTGTCTTCAAGTTCACCATTTAAATGAATTTTAAGGACACTCTTATTTCTATGGCTTTTAGAAATCTGAGCTGTTAGTCCAATACCTCCATATGCTCTCTCTGAATAGTTTCTGCTCCTATATTGAGCTGAATCTTTGGATTCATGAAGCGCAAAAAGTGAAAGGCAAAGACAGAAGGAAAAGGAAAACTTCTTCAACTTCTCCAATGAATTGCCAAAACCAAAACCCGTGAATTTTGAATGAGATCAGAATGTTTGCAAATTATATTACTGAACACTAGTCTAAAATGCTAGCAGATAGATTAAAACAGATCATAACTGCTATAAACAAAAATGTTGTAAAAATAATGTTCTGATATAAAATTTTGGGGGAATGAGAACAACCTCATGACTTGTTTGAGGGTGCAGCATTGTCTTTGTATATGGGAGATCTTATCCACTGACATTTCAGATGCGTTTTCACATAAAGATGGTGGTAACACAAACAGAAGCAGCAATCTTGCAAAATATTTTACAGTATGCAGTAAGAGTCATCTCACTTTTTCATCTGTCCTTGACATAGAGATTAGTTTTCTGAGAACTTACCCTAAGGGAATGGCAAAACAAATGTGTGATTTTCATTGCCTCTTTATTTTCATTTTATTTCACAATATTTTATTTTACTTTGTTTTATGTGTTAGCAAGTGAACTCAGTGCCTCATACATAAGAAGTAGGCACAAAGCCTGAACTATCTCCCTAGTCCCAAACTTGTGTTTTCAAATGGGCACCCACCCAATTACATTTCCTGACTTTTCTTGCAGAGAACAGCTTAAGAATTTTGCTTACGAAGCTTGAGCCTTGGCATTTTAGTATTCCCTTACATCTTTTTTTATGTTTAAAACATAAACACCATGATTTACAAAATTGTTCCAAATACAGATATTTTAGGTATTTAATGTTCCAACACAATTTCTAGCACCAGCGTGACCTTCCTCCTATCAATGTTCTTAGTTGCCTACCCACCTCCCAAACTTCCCAAGCTGACACAAAACAGTTTACTTTATATTGCTTGTCACAACATGTACCTCCCAATGGTGTTACTATAGTCATTATCTGAGTATTTACTGTTAGGTGCTAATTGACTCTTCTGAGTTACTGTTTTCATTCATTGAGCTTAGTGGGCTTCTATACAATGTTCTCATCTAATTTTCTGTCTCCTATTGGAGATGTTGTGCTGCCATATATGCTCTGGAGTTGTGGAACTAGGATGATTCAACAGCTTGACATTTCTTCAAGATTAATCCTAGAGCTGGTCCTGGTTGGATATGTATGGGAGGGTGGGCCTTCTAGCAAAGCAGGAACTTGACACCCTCCCATTCTGAGAAGGTTTCAGAGATATCTACTCCTTAATAGTTAAAAAGTTTCAAACGAAACTTTTCACCATAAACTAGAACAGGTCACAGCAAGAAAGTGGTTCAACAAATGAAGTAACTATCTGAAACATGTCACTTCTATTCAAAATGCAGGCTGTAGGTGAGAGATAGCTTAGGGGGGGTAAGCCCTGGCATTCAAAGGACCCCAGTCCTATCCCCATCACTTCATATGATTCTCTGAGCACCTCTGAGCACCCCTGAACTCTAGGGGTAATTCCTGAGCATAGAGGCAGGAATCAGCTCTGAGAAGTCAGGTGTGTCCCTCAAACAAGACAAAACAAAACAAAACAAAAAATGGAGGCTGTGTTCTAACATTCCAAGCAAAACTCAAACTATGTGTTAGTTACTATTGGATCACACCATTGCTCTCTGGTGCTAGAGTCAGAATTTTGCACTTGTTATTTTCCTCATTATATTTGCCAATAGGGGACACTGCTGGGAGATGAATGTAAGGAGTTGGGAGAAGAGACATGTCCTTTTCTGGGTGCTACCTGTTTGTCACCACAGCCTTTGCTTTGGATAAAGAAGTTGGTTCTAACCCCAGCTCTTATCAGGAGCAGTTTCCTTACCTGTTTCCTCCCAGTATCAACTTTTGATCTGGTAGTATTCAAGTTCTGTCTCTTGGATCCCCACTTCCTAGCTTCTGGTTGGTTACCCCCAATCTCTTCCCTGTGTTCCTCCAGCCCTAGAGACACGGATACTTCCAGAACTTCTTAACCTCGTTTCTTTCAGGATCACCTTTATAGTTCCTCACTCCTCCAACACATGTTTAACCAACTTCTTGCATTTAGTTCTCTATTACTGTTGTTTCTACTTACCTGACTGGTTAAAAAAATAGGGAGAAAGGTAGTATGTAGCAAACTTTGTTAAAACATTTATAAGGATACATGGTGAGGTAAAGTTGCCCAAATTCTAACAGCGGTTGTATTAGAGTTAGCTCTATGAGTGACTTTTCTCCCCCTGTAGGCCTACTGTCTAGGATATTTCACATGATGGTTACATTATTTTTTATAGTAAAATATGTGTTTATATTTCTTTTCTTTTTTCTTTTATTAGTTTTTGGATCACACCCGGCAGCACTGAGGGGTTACTCCTGGCTCTATGCTCAGAAATCGCTCCTGGCACGCTCAGGGGCCATAAGGGATGCCAAGATTCGAACCACCAACCTTCTGTATGCAAGGCAAATGCTTTACCTCCATGCTATCTCTCTGGCCCCATGTGTTTATATTTCAATAAGAAAGTATTTGATTTCTAGGAAATAAGCATGTAGTATGAGAACAGTTAGAATTGTAAAGTCCTTTCTTTTTCTTCTCCGCTGACCTGGCCAACAAACAACTAAGACTGCAACTGCCCTGGGCCCCACCCTCGGTAAGGACCGGCCCAACACACGTGGGGCCAAACCTGCCTGGTGATTGGGAGCCCAGAGACTCTTAAAGAAGCCACCATGCTGCCTGTTCCTGTCTCTTTCTTCTCCGCTGACCTGGCCAACAAACAAATAAGACTGCAAACGCTCCAAGACCCAGAACTAAAAAGCGCGGCCGCGGAGCGAAAACCTTTGAATTCCATTTTAGT
>PVKC010016684.1:0-20611 GCA_004027635.1 Crocidura indochinensis
AGATAATCAAACTAAATAGACGTCTACAGCTTCTAGAAGAAGAGAACAAAGAACGTGCAAAAAGAGAAATGGTCATGTATTCAATTACTGTAGCATTCTGGCTGCTTAATAGCTGGCTCTGGTTTCGCCGCTAGAGGTAACTTCAGCTCTCAAAAAAATATTGTCTCAACAGCTGAAAATATAAAGAACTTGCAAACTTCTTTGTTTCTGTCTCTGCTGTATGCCATTTTATAGTCCATCCCCTGAAAATGTATTCCTTCCAGATAGGTGGGGGGGGAAAGGACTGACAATTGCAGAAGTCAAGGTATATTCTGTCATTCAGTTGTATTCACTTTTAGCTAGTTCTGCAGTAACACCTACTCAAAATTCTCCCTTTGCATGTTTTGTAAATAGGCTGTAGGGTGGGTTGTTTTGGTTTTGTTTGTTTTGGTTTTGTTTGTTTTTTTTTTCTTTGTTTTTTGCCTCATCAGTCTACATTCTTTGAGTTGGAGAAAAAGATGCGTAGAAAATGAATTTAGAAGAGTATCTGTAAAAGAAAGTTCTTTTGTCCTGTTGTTCAAGCCCTAGTGAGTGGTTTTGTTAATAGACATTTTTGCATCTACATTTCAACATGAACTCCTCTCAAGTCATGGTCTCATGTCAGATTTAATAAAATCAAGCCACCTCACGTTTCACGATCACTTTAATTAAAATGATTTATAACATTTCAGCAGTTGATCGGACACTTGTGTAAAATGTGTGTTGTTTTTATTTTAGTTTTGCAGATGGTTTTCTATAAAGTACATTTTTACTAAGTGTGTGAATGATTTGGAAAAAAACCTACAAAATAAGGTACAAATGTAGTATATTTAATAAACTGTCAACCAAAACACTGTTGAAAGATTTATTTCACTGTATTGTTCTGTGGTCTGTATTTTCTTTTAGTCTCAGGAGCAAATGTTGTATGGCATTATGATTGAGCAGGTAGCAAGCACTTACTGTGTTTTCTTTCCTGTCTTTATCCTAGTAATGAATGGTAGGCACTGATTACATTAAGGTGGTTTCCTAATTTGTGAATATCAAGCAGTTCAGATAAAAAAATATCTGGAATAGGGTATGTTTTTTCCTATAGAATTTAACACATATATATATATATTTTTTTTATTTATTTATTTTTTTTTTTGCTTTTGCTTTTTCAGGCCACACCCGTTTGATGCTCAGGGGTTACTTCTGGCTAAGCACTCAGAAATTGCCCCTGGCTTGAGGGAGCCATATGTGACGCCTGGGGATCGAACCTCCGTCCTTCCTTGGCTAGCGCTTGCAAGGCAGACACCTTACCTCTAGCGCCACCTTGCCGGTCCCGAATTTAACCAATATATTAAATCTCTTGAGAATTAATCACACCTACAAGTTATTCACACAAGTTCTGGGAACCATTTAGTTTAGTTCTCAAAACTCTTTCCAAAAAATGTTCTTGGTTTGAAAAGGATAGAATTTTATTAAGACATGGGGCAGAAGCAGTAGCACAGTGGTAGGGCGTTTGCCTTGCATGTGGCCAACCTGGGGTGGACCCAAGTTTGATTCCTGGGATCCCATATGGTCCCTGAGAGCCTGTCAGGAGCGATTTCTAAGCACAGAGCCAGGAGTAACCCCTGAGCACTGCTGGTGTGGTGTTTTTTATTAAGGCATATTAGTTTCCACACATCTTTCTTTGAAGGACATTAAGATTTTGGAAAGTCAGTTAATGGAAAGTTTTTGGATTAAAGTAGATATTCTTTTTTTTGGGGGGGGGCACACCCAATGATGCTCAGGGGTTACTCCTGGTTATTCACTCAGAAGTCACTCCTGGCAGGCACGGGGGACCATATGGAGAACCGGGGGATCGAACCGCGGTCCATCCTAGGTTAGCGCAGGCAAGGCAGGCACCTTACCTCCAGCGCCACCGCCCGGCCCCAAAGTAGATATTCTTTTTCTATCTTACTTTCTCCTCATTCTTTTTTCTTTTTTTCTTTTTTTTTTTTTTTTTTTTGGTTTTTGGTTTTTGGGTCACACCCGGCAATGCTCAGGGGTTACTCCTGGCTCCATGCTCAGAAATTACTCCTGGCAGGCACAGGGGACCATGTGGGGCACCGGGATTCGAACCGATGACCTTTTGCATGAAAGGCAAACGCCTTACCTCCATGCTATCTCCCGGGCCCCATTTCTCCTCTTTCTTAATAAAAATACTAGGAGGATTCTCTGTATTCTTTCATAAGTTTATCATAAGTTTAATAATGCTTTTCTGTAAGTCTTTAACTTTCACAGTATCCTAATATAACTCTCTAGCCCTGGTGTGTATCGCAGGTACTTTCTGTGAATAGTCCTTCAAAATGAGATCCCAAAGATTATTAAAAAGAAATAATACTTCTTTTGATGACCATGTATGAAAAGGATTACACAAAGATAAAAATAATTATTCATGGAAATAAAAGCAAAGGTGTTTTTATTCCTTGTTGAGTTTTTTTTTTTTTTTTTTTTTTTTTTTTTTTTTTTTTTTTTTTTGGTTTTGGGGTCATACCCAGTGGCGCTCAGGGGTTACTCCTGGCTTTGCGCTCTGAAGTCACTCGTGGCAGACTTGGGGGGCCATATGGGATGCCGGGATTCGACCACTGTCTGTTCTAATCAACTGCATGCAAGGCAGACTGCCTTACCACTGTGTTATCTCTCCAACCCCTCGTTTATTTTTTTAATTTTTTCTTGCTAAGCACTGTGGACCCATAGAGAGTAAGAGACATAGTCCTCTATCCAAGTCAGGTACTATCTCTAACTGGAGATTTCTTCTTAAAAGCTAGAACCCCAGAGCTAATTCATTCAGTGGAAGAGGAAAAGAGATGCACTTGCCATCCATAAAGGGACAGCAAATAAATAAATGTTATCTTCACCTTGTCACAGTTGGAAAAAATAGAACTTAAATCTCTAGACATACTGCAAAGCCAAGCTCTGTTAGACCAATCTCCCTACCCCAGTTGTTCATCACTGTAAAATGGTGGTTTGGGAATAGTCATTTTCTGTCAGGACAGACAGAAAACAATACCTGGATGTTTGACCAGAACCTCTAACAAACAATAGAATAGTATAGGAGGCATAAGAAAACTGATGGATGCAGTGATCAGCTAATAGGTCATTACAGAGGTAAGCAGAGCAAGATAATACTACACAATTTTCACAAACTGTTGGGATTGGGTTGTCTTTGTTTTTCTATTTCTAAGAATACTTGTAGAAGCTTTTTGTATGTAATTTTTACTTTGAAGAACTTGTTTATGTTTCACATTATTGGGTATCGATTATCTCAGTCTTAGAAGGCCCAGGAATCCAGCCATGTGGTGCATTCAGGTCTAGTTGTCTTAAGTCCACCACCGAAGTGTAGCCCACAAAGTTGGGTATCTCATGCGGTATAGGGGATCAAGCCTGGTTCCCTGTGCATGCCCTGATCCTGAGTCCTCTGCCTGGCCCCAAAGTTGAACATATTCAAAAGACATTTTTTCTTTCCTACATAAATACTGATTTTGGAAGTTCATAACTAAATATAATTTAGTATATAAGATGCAATTTAATGCTAAAATTGAGCTTCCTGGACTTGAAAATCAAAAAGCTTTAATCCAGTTTTCCTTTACTTATGATGTATTGTCCAGTCTGTTAGGAGGGAACATGGAGTGCACAGCACTGACCTGAATCCTAACAGGCTTACAGATACACAGCAAGACCTGCTCATAAAGAATTGGCAGAGTATTGGAGAAGAGGAGTAAGGTTGATTAAAGACAGAGAATTAAACAGTTTAGTAGGAATTTGAGATGTTGCCTGGTACAATAGTGCAGCGACTAAGACATTTGCTGATCCATGTTCAGTTCCTGATACCTTATATGGCCCCCTGGGACTCCAGGAGTAACCGGAGTAACCCTTGAGCATCACTGGGTGTCAGCCCCAAACCAAAAGGAAAATTATAAATAAAAAACTGAGATGTGTTGAAGAATGAGGTGTTTTAGAAGGTAGGTTGCCAAATGAAAGGTGACTAGGGAGATAATATAAGGGTACAGGGATTATACTGCATGCCTTGATATGCCTGACTCAGGTTTGTTCCTTAATACCACATTGGCATCCCAAGCATCTCTTATGTAAAGCCTGTAAGTACCCAAGCACTACCAGAGTGACCTGACCTGTGGTTATTGGCACTAGGACTGTAGGATCAGAGCATTGCTACATCTTTAGGCCATAGGACTGCAGTACCAGTCTGGTTGACACTAGGAGTGGCCCCAGGTTTCTTGAGCACCACTTAAGAGGCCCAAAAAGTAAAGGTATTTTTAAATTTGATTATAGAGATGAAGATGGATTGAAAGTGAAAAATTAAATAGGTCCTTTGGGGCCAGAAATATAGCTCAGTGGTGAAGTGCATGCCTTGCAGTGAACTTGGTAAGAGTTTAGTGGTATGTGTATTTTCAAAATACCTAGCAACGAGTGATCCAAGGCTTGAAACATTTAATACATGACAGCAGATTAAGGAGTGTTGCTGGTCATCCCCTCCTTGACCTCTGAAACAAGAGTCTTCCATCTCTTTTTGACCCAAATTAGGGTTCAACTCTCACCTCTCTAGGGTGATGGCTTCCTTCAGTCTTGAATCTGTTTAGTGAACATTGGCAAGCTTTCATGTTCGTATGGGTTTCAATAATAGTATTTTTGAAATTTACTATTCATACTGTCAAGATCACTAAAAACTGGGCACTAATGATAGAATTCAGTAGAGTCTCAGCATTGTGCTGGTTATTGAGTGAATAAAAGAAGCTTCTCTTCTAAGATTTTGGTCTTATAGGATCAGAATAAAACAAAAAACAAGCACCAATAACAATTTTGGTGACATTGAAATCAATTCTATAAATGGAAAAAATGCAAAAGGGGACAGTAAAGGGAAATGTTTTTTTTTTTTTTATTCTTTTTTTGGTTTTTGGGTCACACCCAGTGACAATCAGGGGTTATTCCTGGCTGTGCTCTCAGAAATCGCTCCTGGCTTGGGGGAGCATAAAAGACGCTGAAGATCAAACCTATATCCATCCTGGGCAACCGTGTGCAAGGCAAACACCCTACCACTGCACTATCGCTCTGGCCCCAAAGGGGAGAAATGTTTTCACTAAGTGGTGAGAGAAGGAAAA
Source organism: Crocidura indochinensis (assembly GCA_004027635.1). NCBI lineage: Eukaryota > Metazoa > Chordata > Mammalia > Eulipotyphla > Soricidae > Crocidura > Crocidura indochinensis. Next base: position 5,160 of record PVKC010016684.1, read on the forward strand.
AGTAGCCTCCGTCAAAGTGGTACCTTTTTCACTCCCAGAGACTAAAAGATGTAGAGTATTAATTGTGGTTAGATGGATAGGATGAGGGGCTGAGCAGAGGAGATGACTTGCTGGGGGCGGTGGGAGTGGGAAAGAGCTGATGGGTGAGTGAATTCTTACATGAACATGAATATTTGTGTCCATCCCAATCCTCCCCCAGTTTGTCTCCCACCAACCAGTCTGCCTTCTGAGATGTGCGTTTTTTTTTGTTTGTTTTTTGTTTGTTTTTGCATTGTGTTACAGTACAGTTATGCACAACACCCTACCATTTTTCAGTACCCCTTCTCCCCCCAGTTGAACACATTTCTTTCCACCGTACTTGTGGACCCCTCCCTACAACTACCTCATCCCTCCAGAAACCCCCAAGAGGCATGTTTCCTACTGACATTTATTATATACAAGGAAATATAGTGAAAAGATTTCATTCTTCCCACTTCCAGGAACACTTTTGTTCTTTGGACTTTAGGACACACCCAGTGGTGCTCAGAGGTTACTCTTAGTTCTGTGCTCAGAAATTACTCCTGGCAGGTTGGGAGACCATATAGGATGCTGGGATCGAACCGGGGCAGGCAAGGCAAATGTAATACCCACTGTGCTGTTTCTCAGATCCCACTTTTGTTCTTTTTATCCTCCCTCTCCCTTTCTCCCTTTCTTTACCATACACACGAATTAAAATGTTTAAATAGTAAAGAAATGAAGAGATACTAAACAAATCAAAAGCTTCTCTCCGCTTTTCCCCCAACACCCCTTCTTATGCATTTAAACTGATGTGTTTTATAAATGCGTGGAAAGTTGACTTTAAAGTGACTTTTTAAATAGCTCTATAAACTAAGATTCGTGCATTTTTCTTGATAATCAAGATAATATTAAACTTTAAATAATTTTTCATTACTCAAATGCTTCAAATGCTATATTTTCTTTTATTATCATTCAGTTACACATATCGATTTCTTTTTTTAGACACACCACATAGACAGCCAAGTAAGCCGATGACCATCTGACTGAGTGCAAACAGGACCTGAAGAATTCCCACAAGCAGTAGACCCATAAAGGCTGATATATGGGTAGTTTTATGTCTGCCTTCCTTAGTGTCAAAATCCCAGTTTTCATTATTGGCTGTGATGTTATTGTAGATGTGATCATTGGAATCAGATGGTATGCAAGACTCTTTAAGGAACCAAGTGAAATCGAAGGACTCAATATCAACGTTGCTGAAAAGTAAAGAAAAAATTAGATGTTCAGGAATATCACTCACCAACAAAGAATGCAGGACAGTTCCTAGAAAAAAAATTATATAGGAAAACAAAATGATTTTGAAATATTGTATCAGAAACTAGCTTAATATGTGCCCGTGTACCCTAATGATTATAACACTTTTGCTTATTATTTATCCCAGCATGTAGAAAAAGCACTTCTTAAGATCTAAATTTTTTTGAAGTCGCTGGTGATCTTGATCAGCAAAGGTTCGATTTCAACAACTACACATAGTTCAGCCTTTAAATGCAGTTGCTTTTCTATTAAATGTACAAGTGTATTTTTACAAAATAAAACTACAGGAAATAAGTTCCTCATGTCAAGGAATATTAATTCCTAATGCAAAATTGCCTTATTAATGTTTAACTATAATTTTTACTCAAAAGACAGGTATGTTTAACTAAAGTGAACTGAAGCCAGAGAGAGCTTAAAGGACTGAGTATATATGCCTGGCATAAAGGAGAGATAGATGGACGTTCCCTGAATACAGTCATATTAACTTTTAAACACCCCCAAGTGCGACAAAACCATTCTCCCAAAACAATTTGTGCCCATGTATTATATTGAAGTATAAAAAAAAATTGTCAAAACATCTGTCCTGAAACTAATTCTTTAGTTTATTGCGGAGCAATAGCATATGTTCTTTAGAGTTTGTAGATCTGGATACCAACAATTAGCATATAGTCTTTGTCATATTTTCAGCAACTAAAGTATGAGTCTTCTTGGGGAGAGGAGTCTCCCAAGTGACACTTGGGAAGCTTAAGGGTACTTCCTACTGATTCTTGGCCAGCCAGGCCTTGCTGTTCAGTCTGCGGGCCCCTTGATGCAGTGGTGTTCAGGGGACCATGTGATGCCAGGGATTGTACCTGGGTCAACACCTTGCAAGACTTAATTCATATCTCACAAGGCCTGCTTCTATGCACAGTGAGCATAGATTACTCTTTGATAACTGTTTACTCTCTACCTCGAAACTTGAACTGTGTATCACCAGAGCACAACCTGGTACATGTACAACTCAACAGCTGTCCACTGAAGACTGGATGTATCTGTGGCACCTGTTAAAATCTCTAACCCAATATTTCAGATCTGTTAATAAAGGGAATTGCTTTGCATTTTGATTCAGAATCACCGTGGAGTGATTTTGTTGTAGTTTCTTTTAGCATCCAGCAATGTTCAAAGGTAATTTTTGACTTTGCATTCAGGAATCACTCCTGGTGGGGCTTAGGGGACCATATGGAATACCAGGGATTAACCCTGGCCAGCTGTGTGCAAGGCAAGTGCCTTACCACTGTACTATCTTTGACTTCTGATTATTTCATAATTCAGGAAGGAAGATGAAAAGGAAATAATGTAATACAAATGTAATTAATGTTTTTTTCAAACTAAGCAAAATTTAGATAACAAGTGTATTGGTTTTTTCCTTTCAATTTTACAAACCACGCCTTGTATTACAAGTTTACAAGACTGAAATGAGATATTTGTATCTAACTCCAATATTATTTTTTCATGACTTAATCACTTCATTTATTTCCAGGGCTACAGATAAATATGATCATGAGAAACAATTGACTGCTTACTTCAGGGCATATAGATGATATTCTAGATTTTATTTAAAGGGTTTTTAACTTTTTTTTTTTAATTACAAGGGCAAAGTGTATTTGGACTTACACAACATGGAAGCAGTTCAGGATGTAGAAAGTTGATATTCTCACTGCCCTGGAATATCGTCCAAGGATAAAATTTAAGTTCTTGGTTCATATTTTTAGAATTTTTTTCAGAATTTCGTTACATATATATATATATATATATATATATATATACATATGCAGCCATGGGTATTTAAAGATGATTTAAGTCAACTAAATCAAGTCCTAGACAAGACATATCCCCCATAACATTCAAAATACAATTACTCCTTTGTGTCTGTGAGATTGGGATCAGTAGCACTGATTTTCTTAGTCCTTATAGCATCCATTCAGTGAGTTCAGAGAGGAACATGGTGCCATGTCAACACCACCCATTCTAATCAAGCCTACAGTTACTGTGGAAGGCAATAAGGCTCTCGTTTAAAATCAGGTTACTCACCTGAAGTTACCAAATGAAAACTCACAGTTGACAGTACTGTTGACTTGAGGACTACAAATGAGAGGCCCTACCACGAGAGCTTGAAGAGATACCATCATACAGTAGGTAGCACCAATGATCGTGAAAACATTAAAAAGAGATGAAAGTAACATCTGAAAAAAAAAAAGTATCTGCATGTCATTACAATTCAAGTTTCAGCTATGTTTGCTGTTTTTTGTTTTTTTGTTTTATGATGGAGATGATGAGGTGGTGGGCACATCCTGTAATATTGAGGGCTTACCCCGGCTCTACATTTATGAATCACTCCTATTTCTGGAGGCTACATGTGGTACTGCATATCAAACAAGGACTGACCTGGTGCAGGGCTCTAGTATAATTGTATTATTTCTCACTTCTTTTGCTATCTTAACTGTTTCCTTCTCCAGTTACATTAAAGTCCTAGATTCCAAGATCACCTGTTGATTACTTTTGAATGAAAGAAGGCAGAGGACAAAGTTGGCCTATTGATTGTTGGGTTGATCACCTTCTCTGGAAAGTCTTGAACTATTATCTGAATAGTGTCCATCTGAACTGTGTAATTCTTACTTCCTAGAAGCTTAGTAGAATGGAAACCACCCATGTTTGGCTGTTTCTTGGCTCCCAAATCTTTCATCAGGGGCCATGCCTGGTTAGCAGTCAGCATTGTGTGGTGTCTCTGAGCAGTATCATGGCCTAGCAGGGATTCTCAACTCAGCACAACTGACAGGCAGGTTTTGAGTATGATGGCAGGGGTCCCTTCCTGTACAGTGGAACATTCCTGGCCTCCTCTCTCTCCCTCACGAAATATGTTTCCAGATATTTCTAGATTAGGTTTGGTTAGGTTAGGTTAGGTTAGGTTAGGTTAGGTTAGGTTAGGTTAGGTTAGGAGTAGAGTGGGACAAACATTACAAATGAGAACCACTGTGTTTAAGGGAAAGATTGGTTATCTTTCATGAATCATATTTATAGAAAGCAGGGGGAAAAGGGTGGAATTTGGTCAGCCACCATTTCCTTGGGTATGGTCCAAATGAAAGATGGTGAATGTGTGTGTTTTTCAAACAAAAAAGAATTTAGTAAAGTTGTCATTGTGACTTTTTCAGTCTGCATCAATAAAGGTATTTCTTTTGTTTGTTTTGACAAGATTGTAGCTTGTGGGGGGGGGGGTTATACATTGTGCACTTCAGCTCTGCCTACAGGAAAAGGGCTCATACCATGTGTGTGCAGGCTGAGGAGTCCATTCACATCATCTCAGGGGATCTTCTTAGTCCTCACAAGGAGTGCATATTACAACTAGCCTAATCTTAGAGTGCTGGAATGTCAGTTCAGGTCAGTTGGTAAGTTTGACAGGATCTCATTACTGGAAAATCATCTCAGCTCAGTTTTCCAGACCCTAGTAGAATGCGTTCAGGTAAAAGTACAAAATGATGGATTCAGAGTCAAATTCAATTCTGGATTCTACCATATTACCGTGGCAGGTTCTTTAATTGTGCTCATCAAGGAATATGCCATCTTTTTTTTTTTTTCTGGTCATCACTTAGCTATGGTTTCTCATCACCCCAAAATGACTACTCTTTAAAACAGGGGTCTCGGGGACCGGTGGTGGCATTGGAGGTAAGGTGCCTGCCTTACCTTGTGCTAACCTAGGACGGACCGCGGTTGGATCCCCCGGTTCCCCATATGGTCCCCCGTGCCTGCCAGGAGCGACTTCTGAGCGAATAGCCAAGAGTAACCCCTGAGAGTGTCACCGGGTGTGGGTGTGGCCCAAAAACAAAAAAAAATAAAAATAAAAAAACAGGGGTCTCAAACTCAATTTACCTGGGGGTCGCAGGAGGCAAAGTCAAGGTGATTCTTGAGTGCAAAGTCAGTAGTAAGCCTTGAACATTGGGGGGTGTGACCCAAACAAAACAAAACAAAGAAAAACAAAAAAAGAGTTCTCTAGGGTAGGACCACAAAATGTTGTACGGAGGACTGCAAACGACCCTCAGGCCACGAGTTTGAGACCCCTGCTTTAAAAGCTGATTCGAGGGCCCGGGAGATAGCATGGAGGTAAGGTGTTTGCCTTTCATGCAAAAGGTCATTGGTTCGAATCCTGGTGCCCCATATGGTCCCCTGTGCCTGCCAGGAGCAATTTCTGAGCATGGAGCCAGGAGTAACACCTGAGCACTGCCGGGTGTGACCCAAAAACCAAAAAATAAATAAATAAATAAAATAAAATAAGAAATAAAAATAAAAATAAAAAATTAAAAAATAAAAAGCTGATTCGAAGTATCTGACTTTTCCTCGGAGATTTGGTTTAATGAAATGATTCTTCAAGAGCCAGAGGGATAGTATAGTGGTTAAAGCACTGCTGACATGAATTTGATCTCCAGCACCTCCTGTGATCCTCTAAGCATCACCATGAGTGATCCCGGAGCAGAGATCTAGGAGTAAGCTCTGAGCACAGTCAATGTGACTCCCAAAACAAAACAACAAAACCATTGAAAGAATGGAAAGAGCAAGAATCAAGTAGAGAAATAATGGCTACAATAGACGTAGGTAAAAGTTGGGTGACCCCTCTCGCTCCCAGGATCTACCTTTGTCATGTAATGGCACTTTGGAAATGCTAAGTTTGGTTTACATACCAGACTCATATGGAAGTGCCATTATTGCATGTGCAATAATGAATATAATAGAATAAAGCACTAATCCTGTAAACCAACAAACTTAACTAGGTAGGCAGCATCACTGTTAAATATAGAATAATCTCTATTACCAGGTAAAATTGACACCCAAGGGTTCCTGTGTCACCACCCATATAATCAGTCATAATGTTGCTGATGCATAAATTTCAATTATTTTCAAGGTTGGGCAGAAAACCCAAACCTGGCGCTTTTAAGTTTACTGTCTTCACAGGAGAGAGAACACTTGAATGGTCCTTGAAAAGATAGTAAATTTGTCATGAAAAAATATGTACATAAAAATATCCTTCCCCCCTTATTATTGGAGGTTGATGATCACATCAGATGGAGCTTTTGGGGGAACTGGTGGTCCAGGGTCAAAGGTAGGGCTGCACACAAACCAGGCATATGCCCTGCTGCTTGGATCATATGTCCAGCAACTGCAAAAAAGATCTTTTGTGGGCCTCAGATTTGAGAAAAAAATATGCATGTATTTTATTTTTGAATTTGGGGATTCAGGATCGCCTCAGGACCTCCTTCTCAAGAATGTTTTGAATACAGTATAAAGAATGCAAAGATAAATTACTGATTGATTATTGTGCATAAAGGAAAATGTCAGGGAAGAGAGTTTAAATATTAATGTTATACTGTCTCGGGAGCAAGAGTGTAAAAATTAGCATAGTAATAATGCTGGGTTATAATCAGTCATAAAAGAATTTTTTCAGTGTATGGGCCAAAGAAATAGGGGATAAGGCATTTGCATCAGCCTAACATATGGATCCCTCCCCCCAGGTACCACTAAGATTGGTCCCTGAGCACTGCTAGGAGTGGCCCCCAAAATGTATATAATTTTCATTATCATGCAAATAAATATTTTTATTCCCTTTCCAAGTAGTAATCATCACCTCTTTTTCTTTTTTCCTTTTTTGGCTTTGGCTTGTGGCTTTTGAACCACACCTGGAAATGCTCAGGGCTTACTTCTGGCTTTGTGCTCAAGGATCACTCCTAGTGATCTCAGGGAACCAGATGTGGTACTCTCAATTGAATCCAGTGCAAGCAAGGCAAATATCCTCTTCAATGTACTATTTCTCTGACCATTATCACCACTTACGAATTAGAATCACCCCGGTCCTCTTGGAACATTCTCATTCAGACTCTGAGGGCTACCAGGGCCTGGTAGTATTCAGATCTTTCCAGACATCTCTAATGTTTCCATCAGGCTAAGGACAGTCACTGAGAGTATTGAGTGTGATTGTGATTGATTGATAGATTGTGATTGCATGTCTCTTGCTGATCTACCTTAGATATAGGAGAACCCTCTATATTACTAAGTTTTGGAATCTGAAGCATTTGGATAAAAATTTACTTGCTATTGACTGCTAAAAAGTTCATTGCTTTTTTTAAGGATCAGTTTTTCAGTCAATTAAACAAATCACATTTTCTCCACTAATGGCTTTCGAGAAAATTCAATAAAACTACATATACGAAGTGCTCTCCAAACAGTTCGAGAAGCCCTGGCAAGATCGATTGACTTTTCACTGAATTACAGTGGTATGTATAGTTGAATGTATGTGGCATTGCCTTAAGCTTAATTTGCTAGAAGTTGCTATCCTGATCCTTTCAAAAAAGTCTTTCAATGCAAGAATGGATAGAATACATTTTTCCTCTATATTCACTACAAGTCCCAAACACTCAAGTTCTGAGTGTTACAAAATTGATCCCAGCTCTGACAGCAAAGTAGAAATGTTCTGTCTTCGAAAATCTTTTGCTTAGTAATATTGAAGATAGGTCAAAGGATTGATAATTAGCTATAAAGCTGCATTTTGATGGAAAAGTATAACCCTAACCCTAATCTTGGATTTTCTATAAACTTTCAAAGAAGAAAGTGTCTACACTTGGCTCGGTGGTGGAAATCTACTGCAATTCAGTAGATAACTGGTGATGTAAGACTCGGGGATGGATATGGAACTTTGCTTTGATATGGGTCACATCTTGCATCTTGCAACTCTTCACCCACACCCCAAGCAGCACACTTACCCCGACCCTGTTGTTGCAGCACGCTCTCTTTCTTGCGGCCAAGGCCATGGCTGTTGCTGGAATAGCCTGGAAATTATATTAACAGAAATGATGAGCATGATTACCTTCATACTCAATAGTCCATCTCGGCCTCCCATTTGCCAAACATGTAAATTAAGGCTTGAGAAAACAGGCCAGAAATTCCTCAATCCCCTTGATCTTGTGGACTTGAAATTCCTGTTATCAATACTAAAAGATTAAAGGTGGAGAGGAACAGGGGACTTCTGGTAGTTTTTAATTCTTTGTCCACATGATTGATTCCCCCCCACCCCCCCAAGTCATCTTTAAAGAGACTTGGATTTTAAACATATAGAAAATGACTTAAAATTTTGATATTTGGGGGAAAATATTCTGGAATAATTTACTTTTGCTTCTGGGCCAGGGAAAAGGCTCATGGTGTTAGAGTACAGGCTTTGCATTCCTGGTGTAATGTGGCCCACCCAAGCACTGGATTGCTATGGAACATCCTATTCCAAGTTTTGGAACACTTTTTATTTGGTTTTGCTTTTGGTTTGGGGACCACGCCCAATGGTGCTCAGGGATTACACCTAGCTCTGCACTCAAGAATTACTCCTGGCAGGCTCTGGGGACCATATATGTTGTAAAGGATGTTGGGGATCAAACCTGTCAGCCATGTGCAAGTCAAATGCCCTACCCACTTTACTATTATGCCAGCCCATAAAACAATTATTTATTTTATCATTTATTTTGGTTTCTGTAATCTGCAGTCATTCAATTTCTCCCAAATCAATGGAAACACAGGATTTTTTAAAATCTGGCACATTAGTTTTCTTATATGATAGCTCTATCACTTCCCTCTTCCTACTATTTTACTCCCATCACTCCCCTCTTGTTCCCAGGGACACCACATTCATCTCCCAAGATCAGCGTTTTAGAACTACTACAGGGATGAGCATATCTGAAAGTGATCAGGGGCTCCTTCTGGCTCTGTACTTAGGGTCCATTCCCACTTCTGCTCAGGGAATCAGAGAGTGTAGGGGATTTAACCAGGATACCAAGGTGGGCCATATGCAAATCAGATGCCTAGCCCTTGAAGGGGTAACCGTTCCAGACCCTTATATTTGAGAACTGTTTTGCCTTCTATATACTCAGTTTTGTTCATGACTCCATAATAAGCAATTTACAGTAATGCTCAGAAATCCTTTGCATAGTGAGTTATCTGGGAAACTGAAATAAATACCAGAGACTCAAGGCAGAGGTGGAAATATTTAGCTCATATCTAGTCAGCAACTGCAAATGAAATCATTGAAATGCTTATAGGGAGAAGTTTTGTATTCTTGAGAATAAATTGTTTCTTTCTGCTTAAGAGATATTAGTCAATACGTTTTTGGATTAGGAGCTGGAGAGGTAGCATAGCAGTAGAGTGTTTGCTTTGCATGTGGTGGACCAAAGACAGACCTGGGTTCGATTCCCTGCATCCTATATGGTCCCTCGAGCCTGCCAGGAACAATTTCTGAGCACAGAGCCAGAAATAACCCTTGAGTGCCACTGAGTGTGGCCCAGAAACCAAAAATAAAATAAAATAAAATAAAAACAAAGTTTTGGGGTTATTTTTTTTAAACACATTCATACTCCATCTTTGTATAGCTGCCTTGAAATAATTCTCTATCTGCTCCATGCATGCATATTCCCAGCATTTTATTGAGCCCCAACATCATGTCAAGCTGTTAGAAATGCTAGACCTGTCTTAGTTCTTTCCTCATAAAATTCCTCTGAACAAGGTGCCATTATTGTTCCTCTTTTACAGATAAGGAGACTGAAGCATAGAAATGACTCACATGAAGAAGTAGAATAATTGGGATGCAAAGTAAGGCATGTGGCTTTTAGAACCCTGGCTCTTTACCAGTTCTACCACCAGCAGACTCCCTCTTCTTATTTATTTATTTATTTATTTATTTATTTATTTATTTATTTATTGGTTTTTGGGCCACACCCGGTGTCGCTCAGGGGTTACTCCTGGCTATGCGCTCAGAAGTTGCTCCTGGCTTGGGGGACCATATAGGAAACCGGGGGATCCAACCTCGGTCTGTCCTAGGCTAGCGCAGGCAAGGCAGGCACCTTACGTCCTGCGCCACCGCCCAGCCCGACTCCCTCTTCTAAGGTCCTTCCAATTCTCTCTTTCTCTAGGAACTCAGCTACCTTTGTTCTTTCAGTTTCAAAGATTGACATATTTGGAGGTTTCTGCCAAAACTCACCCCACCCTGTCGTGCTGACTCCAGTGCCAGAACTTCCTAATACTAGCAAATTTGATTTACCTGTTGCCTTAACACATTGGCACGAGTAACTACCATGGGTGACTCATACTGGACTGTGACTGAGTGAACAGAGTTTGCAGTGCCACGGTATCACTCTTCCAACTCTGGAGTACAACTGAGGGCCCAGAGGAAATGGTAAAAGAGATTTCCATCTCACCTCCTGATAGTGTCAGTGTTCATGGACTAATCTTTTTTTTGAGGGGGCGGGGTCACACCCGGCAGCGCTCAGGGGTTACTCCCTCCTGGCTCTATGCTCAGAAATCGTTCCTGGCAGGCTCCGGGGACCAATTGGGATGCTGGGATTCGAACCAATGACCTTCTGCATGCAAGGCAAAAATGCTCTACCTTCTTGCTATCTCTCTGCCCTCCTAATCTTTTCTTATAATAATCTTACTCTATGCTGCCCTTGAGTTTAAGGAGCAAATCATTTTGAAGAACTGGCAAACTGGCACATCTTTTATTTGTAAGTGAGGATTTAACATTTTCCTTCGTCTTCATCATGCTCCTTCATCTACATGCTGTCCAGGAGGGTGCCTTTGAAGCACAGTTGGTAGAGGTGACTCCCTGGGAAAATACAGGCATGCAAGTTTCTTATCTGACTCTTTGAAAACAAAAGTAGCCAATCCTTAATTTAGAAAATTATTTAGAAAATTCATTTTGAGGCAGGCTAAGGGGTGGGAGAGAAAACTATGGACACTGGTGAAGGGAAGTGGACACTGGTGTTGGATTGGTATTGTATGCTTTAAAGCCAATCATGAATAACTTTGTAACTGGGAAGGAGGAAGAGAAAGTTTATTTTAAATTTAGTTCATTTTAAATTTAGAGCAGCATTAATTCTATCTTAAATGGATAAATCATTCCATGCTCTTTATTGGTGTAGATGAAACTCTGCTAACATCTTTGAGGGAGGGATTGTGTCAATGATCTGAAAATTTACTTTACTACCTCCTCTTTGCAGAAGAGTTTTTATAAATCAACAATAACTCTTAGTATATGAATTCCTGCCAGGCTGGCTTTACAGTATTTGAAGAACCTTTGTTCCACTTTTTGGATGAATATCCTGAGAACACTTGGAGCTTTAAAACTGATGGGACTATAGAGATTTCAAGTATAGTACAGGCCAATAAAATGTGAAATTGTGTGCATATTTAGAAATATGAAGAATAAATCTTCCAGATAGACTCTGGGAAATGAATAACTTATGAGAGTATTTTTTCTTCAATTCTGAAGCATATTTTAATGCATAAAGAGTTCTTGTGAGACTTGAAAGTCATTTTGTAAGGAGCATGTTGTTCATTTTTCCATCTAGTTTTGAAAAAAAGGCATATGGTTTGCAAATGAAGCAAGAAAGTTTTGGTCATTAAAATTATGGATTCAAGCATTTAGGATTTCCCTAAGGATTTTCTTAAGCTTGAGTATAACCCACAAAGCTATAGTTCATCTTAATACAGAAACTATATTTCAAAAATTTTTCTATACAACATCTTTAGTTTGTTTAGCATTCAATAATTTGTTTTTGTTTTTGTTTTAGTTTTTGGAATACACCTGGTGGCACTCAGGGATTACTTCTGACTCTGCACTCAGAAGTAACTCCTGGCAGGCTTAGGGGACTATATGGAATTCTGGGGATCAAATCCAAGTCCATCCTGGGTTGTCTGCATGCAAAGCAAATGCACTACTGCAGAGCTATTATTCCAGCCCCCAATAATTTGTTTTCTGATAAGAGTTTAATGATTGATACTCATCAATCATTAATTGACTATATTAATAACTGATCATACTTGTTAATAATGATAATAATGATAACTGTTTCATGATTATTACTAAATCAATTAAATGCATAATATGATTTAGATCCAGCCTTCAATTAAAGACTCAGTCTGTTTTTGTTACTTGGGAAAGTAACATATTGATTTTTCCATTTAGTAAATAATTGAAGATAATTTTATAATTTTTATCTGCTCTTAGTCATGGTTTCAAAGATAAACATGTTCACCTCTTAGATTGTAAAACCATAAAATGTATGTACTTCATGAGATCAGCAGTATTAAATTCCATTGTTGCTTTTAGTAACTGCATCCTGCAAAGTCCCTTTTTAAAGCAAAAAAATTAAAATTTTAAGCAGTTTTGAAAATATTTCAAGTATTATATCAAAGTACTTATCACAGACAGTAATCTCTTCCCTATTAAATTTTACAAGTATACTGAGTTTGAACTAGTCTGTATTTTGACATACATTGTAAGGGACACAATTCTTTTTGAAAAAATATTTTTCCATTTTCCATGATAGCTAAGGACTGCAAAAACACAGTGTTCTTAGTTCACCTGTTGGCTTCTGAGTTTCATTTAGAATTTGAGATTCAATCTACAAAGTGGATAATGAACTTCTCAGACTTGGATATTTTATGACATGCTAGTATGTGCTAGTATGTCAGAGCATAACCTGGTGTGATAACCTTGTTATTACTAACTTATGGGAGGAGATAGTCTCCCAAGAGTGCTCAAAGTGTCTGGGAACACTTTCTCTTTTTTTTTTTTTTTTTTTTTTTTTTGGTTTTTGGGTCACACCCAGTGACGCTCAGAGGTTACTCCTGGCTATGCACTCAGAAGTCGCTCCTGGCTTGGGGGACCATATGGGGAACCGGGGGATTGAACCGCGGTCCATCCTAGGCTAGCGCAGGCAAGGCAGGCACCTTACCTCCAGCGCCACCACCCGGCCCCCATGTCTGGGAACACTTTCAATGATACTTAGTAAACTCCTTAGTAAACACTTCAATGCAAGGGATCAAGGGTGCAATATGGTCTTACCCCAGGCCTCCAACACTACATCAGTAATACTGATATCAGAGATTGATTCAGGGTGCCATGATCGATCCAGGATTGGTCATAGCAAAACATGTACTTCAATCCTGCACAATTTCTCTGGTCCTTGTTGGTGTTTTTTGAGGATTATAAAGTTAGCCCTGGAACCAAGAAGTCCATAGGCTTTATTTTCATAGGTTTTATATTCTTTATATACTTCATGTTTTGGTAACTATACTTAATGGTTTAAGTTACAGATTTTAAGCAAGGAAAAGATCCCAGAGGACAAAAGCATGCATGTGCTTTTTAGCTTTATTTTAGTTTTAGGGGAGGCAGCAGGGAAAGACCCAGCAGTGCTCAGACCTTACTTCTGGCTCTATGGTCAGGGATCATGTTTAGTGAGACCCGAGGAGCAATAGACAGTATTGGGGATCTAACCTAGGTCAGCCACATCCAAGACAAAATATATGCCTTGCTCACTGTACTGCATCTCCTTAACTAGAGCAAGTAGGAGGCTAGAATTCTATTTTTGCTATCACCTGATCCCCTGAGCACCACCAGGAGCTACTCTCAAGCACAAAGCCAGGAGCAGGTCCCAACAACACTACCAGGTATGAGCTGAAAAGAATCAAGATTTTCTCTATTCTGTCAACCTGAGACAGGCAATGTAATAATAGTGCTATTGTTGCTGAAAGGCAGCGATTTAGATTCAAAGAAAGCTGGAATTGGGACTCACACCTATTGAATGACTTTATTAACAATCCTAGCCTTCTGTTTTCTGTTAAAATGGAAATGATAAGATGTCCACTGAGCCAAATTGTTATAAATGAGGTAATAGGGTAAAGAACAAACACAGTGGTTGCATCTGTGTCTTCCCAACACCTTGTCCCCTATGCAAAAAAAGATATTAAAAAATAAAAAGTGTCCTGGGACCAGAGCAATAGCACAGTGAATAGGGTATTTTCCTTGCATACAGCCAACCTGGGCCCAGAGCCACAAGTAACCCCTGAGTGACTCCAGTGTGGTCCAAACAGAAACAAAACAAACAAAACAAAGTTCCATTGCAACTTCCAAATCTTTCAATGCTAGCAATAAAAACAATTTTTTTCAAGGAAAAAATGTTTAATTTTAAAAGTACAGAAAAGATAGTACAGAAGTTTAGATATTCACTTTGCATGGACTAGTCCCAATTTTATCCCCAGCATCACATATAGTCCCTGAGCACTGCCAGGAATGAAAGCTGACCACAGTGCTAGGAGTAAGCCGTGAGCATAGCTGAGTGTGGTCCAAAATGCATCCCACCAAGAAAAATATCACAAAACAGAATAATAATGAAAAAGCTTGAAATATTAGGAGAATTTTCAGTGTGTGACCCACATATATACATTTTATGCGATTAAGACAAATGGTGCTGAAAGATTTGTTTGAGGTAAGGTGTAAGGTGTCACAGACTATCAAAATCTTCCATGTACAAAGCACAAAATATAACACTACAGAGGCACCATTAGTAAGTGAAATGCAATAAAATGTGCCATGTGGAAAGTTTCCATAAGAGGTTGATATTCTGTTTTGTTGGGTGCCCCACCAGAGGTGCTTGACCTTGTGGTGCCAGGAATTGAATCTGGGACTTCAATATGCAAAGCTTGTGCTCCAGCTTCTCATCCATTTCTTTGACCCCTAAAAATGGATTTTATTGCAGTTCTGGAGGCTGGAAAATAAAGGTTCCAGAACAGTTCTGGTTCTCTTGCTGCCTGCAGATATCCTGTTCTTTCTGTGCTCACACAGAGCTGATTAACAATAAGTAGGTGCTTGCTGTGGTGTTCCTATTGCTGTTTTTGCAAGAAAAATAATTTAAATGTGGGGCCGGCGGTGGCGCTGGAGGTAAGGTGCCTGCCTTGCCTGCACTAGCCTAGGACGGACCACGGTTCGATCCCCCGGTTACCATATGGTCCCCCAAGCCAGGAACGACTTCTGAGCGCATAGCTAGGAGTAACCCCTGAGCGTCACTGGGTGTGGCCCAAAAAACAAAACAAAAAAATAATGATAATTGTTGCATATGTAAACATTTCTAATCTTATCACGATTTGGAATGTATACACATTTCTGGACCTACCCTGATCCCACCCTGATCAGTGATTGGACCCTACTCTAGGGTGTGACCTGGCATTCTGCCCCTACCCTAGGGTGGTACCTGATTCTAGTGTATAAAACAGAGGTCTTTGTAAGGTTTGGGGCTTTTTGGGTT
>PVKC010016685.1:0-20406 GCA_004027635.1 Crocidura indochinensis
TCCAGAGTGCCCAGCTGTGCACAGCGCTCTATCATAATTGAGGTCTAGCCCTGGGAAGAGGCATAGCTCTGTGGCTCACTAGTGGGGCACATTCCTGCCACATGTGAGGCCCTTGGTTTGATCCTTGGAAGAGCATGAATTAGTAAACAAACAAACAAATAAATAAAAATAAACAGAAGCGGAAGTGTTGAACTTGTGGCGAATGTAGTGGCAAATGGGGTGGGAACAGCTGACTGTTCCTGAGCAAGTAGCAGAGTTAGTGGTAGGTTCTATAGATCAGCTTGATAAAGCATTCTTTTTATTTTTTTCTTTTCTTTTTGGGTAATACCCGGTGATGCTCAGGGGCATGCACTCAGAAATCACTCAGAAATCACTCCTGGTGGGCTCAGAATCACTCCTGGCAGGCTCAGGGGACCATCTGGGACGCCAGGGATTGAACCCAGATCTGTTCTGGGTCAGCTGTGTGCAAGGTAAACGCCCTACCACTGCTCTATCACTCTGGCCTGACAAAGCATTCTTTCCTGACTCCAACAATATTCCTAGGGCATGTGTCACCGGAATCAAGTAGTCAGTAATAAAAATGGCAATCAATAAAAATTATTTCCTTTACATTTATTTTTTTAAATTACTCCATAGTCAATACTTTAAGAAATGGGAACGAGAGCCAGAAAAATAGCTCAAAGGGCTGGAACATTTTCTCTGTGAGTCTGTTAAAGCAACACACAGTCCCCTGAGCACCTCCAGGAGTGCCCCAAAACAGAAGCAAGAATCTGAAATGAAACACTTTCTTTAGGCTATACAGGAAAGTATATGACAGGATATAAACCAAAAGTTGTGAGAACTATTGTACACCCAAGACCAGGGGTGGTGAACAGGATTTTTACCCTCACTCAAAATGGCAAATGCAGTATGTGTTTAATATATTATTGTTAAAATTATATGCTTTTGTGTGAGTGTTTGTCTGTCTTGGCAGGTCACTGTGTGGTGTGGCTCTCTGACTCTCACAGTTTAAAATTTTGGCTCTTTGTGTCGAACTTGTTCGCCACCCCTGTCCAAGACAGAGAAGACCACAGCAGTGAATTGACTTACATAAAAAGCTTAAATAAAATAAAGTATTAAGTAAAATTATTATTAACTTAAATTGCTTAAATAAAACAGCTGCCGAAAATGAGAAAGTTACCTATGAAACACCTGGTTTGGTCAGTCTCACTTTCCAGAGAGTAAGCTAGCTTCAGAACAACTGACATAAAAAATTCCCCAGTCTTCCTCCCACAAGTTACTCAGACTGCACTTGTTTCTTTGCCTGCTTACTTCTCTCTTGAATACATATTTATTTCCTCTCTTTCATCTTTCTAAGCAAGTTTTAGTCATTAAAAATTATTTTGCGGGGCCGGGCGGTGGCGCTAGAGGTAAGCTGCCTGCCTTGCCTGCGCTAGCCTAGGACGGACCACGGTTCGATCTCCCCGGTGTCCCATATGGTCCCCCAAGCCAGGAGCGACTTCTGAGTTCATAGCCAGGAGTAACCCTTGAGCGTCACTGGGTGTGACCCAAAAACCAAAAAAAGAAAAAAAAAAATATTTTGCTTCGGGCCGGAGCGTTGGAGCAGGGAGTAAGGTGCCTGCCTTTGTGCACACTAGTCTAGGACAGACGAACCGCAGTTCGATCCTCCGGAGTCCCATATGGTCCCCCAAGCCAGGAGCGATTTCTGAGTGCATGGCCAGGAGTAACCCCTAAGCGGCACCGGGTGTGGCCCAAAAACAAACAAACAAGAGCAAAACAAGACAAAATTATTTTGCTTCATCTAAGAATTCCTGATAAAGTGTTCCTGCAGGTCACAAAAAATATAACAGGGATCCACAGCATCCTCATAAACTGCATACTGGGTTATTGCTGGGGGTGGGGGGGGGGGAGGGTGGCCGCGGTTTGGGCCACAAAGGGTTACTCCTGGCTCTGCACTCAGGAATCACTACTAGAGGTGCTCAGGAGATCATATGGGATGCCAGGGATCAAACAACTGCTTGCAAGTGGTAGTAGAAATCCTACCACGTAGGTTCCCATAGATTTCCATAAACTGCATATAGTTATTTGAATAAAAAGTACCAAAAGATGTTCATTTTTTGGAAAATGTGTAATAAAGATGCTTGACTTGAAAAGGCACACACTACTCAAGCTTATATATAGCCTTTCAGCAACTGCAAACTGAAAGTGGTTCAACATTTGACAAGAATCCAGCCCCAGAGCTGCCATAGGACTTCCAGCAGCGGAAGACATGACAGAGATGATGGGGAGTCTCCAGAGCAGGGGAGGGGACTTAAGCAACAGCACAGCAGGGAAGGCATTTGCCCTGCACGCATCCAACCCTGGTTCAATCCCTAGTACCTCATATGGTTTCCTGAATGTTTCCTGAGAGCAGAGATAGAAGCACAGACTCCAGCACTGCCAAGAACTAAAAGCTTCACTTTGGGTTTTTTTTTTGTTGTTGTTGTTTTGTTTTCTGGGTCACACCGGCAGTGCTCAGGGATTACTCCTGACTCTACACTCAGAAATCGCTCCTGACAGGCTCGGGGGACCATATGGGATGCTGGGATTCAAACCACCGTCCTTCTGCATGCAAGGCAAATGCACTACCTCCATGCCATCTCTCCGACCCCTTCATTTTCTTTTTAAGTAAAACATTCTTTGGCTCCCTGCTAAGAGCCAAGTCATTTCACTTCTTGAAAGTTAAGCTTTAGTAGCTATTTGCACTTTAAATGAGTTTAGAAGAATACTGGTGGAAGAGTTTGAGAAAGTCTTTGGAAATAGAAGAAATGCCGATTTACTTACCTTTTCACTCATGGATTCTTCAAATTTATGATTAAACAGGCACTTATAGACTCTGCCTTCACCAGCTTGTGTCTGTAAAGCAAAACACAGCATGACAATGATGATGACAACTCAAGCAGCTACTCTGGGATATAGCACATAACAAAATTTTGGTTACTATGGTGGAGGGTACTTGTGAACAAATGGCTCAATCTCTAAGTAATTTGCACGAAAATGCAAATAAAGATCAGATTATAAAAGCAAAAATGATGCAATAAAGATGAGAACATTTCCCCTGAGATTTCTTGCTATTGTCATTTGTCCCTAAATAAATAAATGACCCAGGAGAGGTGTCGGACACGTCCCTTCACCTAACCTTCTGCTTGGGTGAATACATCATGTACCAACTGTGATGGTGAAAGCTGCTAATTCAAAATACAGGCAGCATCTCTTTCGATCCTTTCCGTTCATTGTTACAAGGATAAAGCCTATTCCATTTAAAAGGTTACAAAACTGCTTTAAAGAGACTGCAGGTAGTAGCCATGGGTTGATTTTAAATGTTAACCTCTTGCTGTTTTCTTCCCCTTAGCCAAAAACATAGAAATAAATAACAGCAAAATTTTACCTGTGGAATAGATAAACAAATGGGGTTCCCTGGTAAAGCTATAGGTAAAGTGGACCTCTATGAGCTAAACTGGAAAAGCAGAGAAGTAGAAAAAAATGGAAAAGTAGAAAAACAACATGTGGAGACAGTGGGAAGCCAAAGTTTGCTTACTGCTGAGGCACCATGGCTACGAACTCAGTACCATGCTGTTATACGAGGGCCAACTCACCTTGCGTTTCAGCAGCTTTTCTACACTTGAGGGATTGTGTTGGCTTATGTTTGGAATCAGCTATTAAAAATTTTTATAAGAAAAAAGAATAAAATTAGCTTCTGAGTTGACTCACATTTTCACAGAAACGTTCCCGATCATCCCGGCATGCAAAATACAAATGCCGGTCTAAGTGGAAGTCGTCAGAGGACAGCTCAGCCACCCGCAAAATGGCCTTCTTGCACAGCTCAGAGACTTGAATCTTGGGGTCTCTTTCTTCTGCTTCCTTCACCAGGCCTTTTTCTAAGCAGGAGACCACCTCACCCTGTGAATGTGCATCCTAAAACAGCAAGAATACAAGTGCTTCAAAGTCCACACTTGGGCAGGAGAGTCAGTACAGCAGAAAAGGCTCATGTAGCGCCCTAACTTGTATGTGGCTAGTTCAGGTTTGATACGCAGCATCCCAAGGTTCCCCAATCCTGCCAAGAGTGATCCTTAAGAGGAGAATCAGGAATAATACCTGAGCACGACTAAATGTGGCCCCAAAACTAAAATAATAAAGTCCTGCAAATGATAAGACTATTTTCAGGGGCTGGAGAGATAGCATGGAGGTAAGGCGTTTGCCCTGCATGAGGTAGGTGGTTTGAATCCTGACATCCCATATGGTCCCCTGAGCCTGCCAGGAGAGATTTCTCTTTTTTTTTTGGTTTTTGGGCCATACCCAGCTGTCTGCTCAGAAATAGCTCCTGGCAGACACAGGGGACCATATAGGACACCGGGATTTTAATCAACCACCTTTGGTTCTGGATCGGCTGGTTGCAAGGCAAACAACTCTGTACTATCTCTCAGGGCCCGCCAGAAGAGATTTCTATTTTTTTTTGTTTGTTTTTGGGTCACACCCGGCAGTGCTCAGGGGTTACTCCTGGCTCCATGCTCAGAAATTGCTCCCCGAAGGCACGGGGGACCATATGGGGCACCGGGATTCAAACCGATGACCATTTGCATGAAAGGCAAACGCCTTACCTCCATGCTATCTCCCGGGCCTCCAGAAGAGATTTCTAAGCGCAGAGTCAGGAGGAACCCCTGAGGGCTGCCAGGTGTGACCCAAAAACAAAAACAAAAAAAAAGACTATTTCCCAAAAGCAAGAATTCAATATTCATCTCTTCTATAACCCATTTTCCAATTCAATACTTTTGACATTGCCTGTGAGAGAATAAAGTAAATATGAATTAAAATAATTGATTAAAGAAATGAAGGGCTAGAACAAATGTACAGCACATAGGGCAAGTGCTTTGCATGTGCCTTGCATCCCTGGCACCAGAGATGGCACCCTGAGCACTGCCAGTGGTGATCCCTGAGCAGGGATCAAATCTGGGTTGGCTGCCTTGCAAGGCAAATGCCCTGCATGCTGTGCTTTCTTTCTGGCCTACAATTTTTGCTATTTTAAAAGAGTTGAAGGGGCCCGGGAGATAGCATGGAGGTAAGGTGTTTGCCCCATATGGTCCCCCGTGCCTGCCAGGAGCCATTTCTGAGCATGGAGCCAGGAGTAACCCCTGAGCACTGCCAGGTGTGACCCAAAAACCACAAAAAAAAAAAAAAAAGAGTTGACAAAATGACCCTAATGTCATGCGACTGGGTTCGACCACTGCTATTTTCAACAGCCCTTTCAGTCAGTGCAGAGAAAGGTGGTTTCCCACTGACTAATCAGATGGCTGGTGGGTGGTGAAGCAGAATGGTCCATTCCCCTGGGCAGCCCACTGGCCACAGTACAGAAAAATGTCATCACAAAGTACAAAGTAAACCTGAAGACTTCCCTGAAGGTATTTAACTTCCCTGTGGGCCAGAATGATAGCACAGCAAGTAATAAGGTGCCTGCCTTGATTGGAACTGACCCGGGTTTGATCCTTGGCAACCCAGACTGTCCCCCAAGTACTGCCAGAGTAATTCTTGTGTGCAGAGCCAGGAGAAGGCCCTGAACACTGCTGGCTATAGCCCCAAATAAAAAAACAAAGCACAGTAAATAAAGATAGGGTTGGAATAGCAATTTATCAAACACCCTAAATAAAGTTAGAGGCGTTTCCTGAGTCACTGGGGTGACTTGGGTGGTTTAATTGCTTCTAGAATTGGCTGGAAAAGAGAAAAAATAAACCTGCTTTATTTAGTAAACTGGTCTTTTTCTTTTCTTTTTTTTCAAGTTTCCCGAAAGCTTGATGGCAAGTTTGCAAGAATCTCTGACAGATGCAGAGGTGCCCAGAGTAGCCTGAAGAGATGGCAGAGCTGATAGGCAGACAGCACAAAGCACTGACCCACCTGTCTGAACCTCTCAAGTGAGATTTCAGCTTGGCCTGGCCCAGAGATAGCATGGAGGTACAGCGATCCAACAACCAAGAAAAAAAAAAAAAAAAAGAAAAAAAAGGGGCAAACACCCTACCTTCATGCTATCTCTCCTGCTCCCTAAATTGCTCTGTATTCAGAAAAAGAATTTTAAAACCTCAAGTCTTGGGGCTGGAGCAGTGGTGCAAGCAGTAGGGCGTTTGCCTTGCACATGCTAGCCTAGGACAAACTGGTTCGATCCCTTGGCATCCCATATGGTTCCCCAAGCCAGGAGCAATTTATGAGCGCATAGTCAGAGTAACCCTGAATACCACCAGGTATGGCCCCCCCAAAAAAACAAAAAAATACAATAAAAACTCAAGTCTCTAAGTGGCCAGAGAGAACACAGTGGGTAGGACACTTGCATTGCATGTGGCTGACTCAGGTTTGATCCCCAGTGTCTCATATGGGGCTAACTTGGGTTAATCCCCAAGCACCACTAGGAGTTATTCCTAAGTGCAGAGCTAGAAATATGGTCCCTTTCCCCCCCACCCCAAAAATATCCCCCCATTTTTTTAATTTTGGGTCACACTCGGTGGCGGTCAGGGGTTACTACTGGCTCTGCATTCAGAAATCACCGCTGGCAGGCTCAGGACCATACGGGATGCTGGATTCGAGCCACCATCTGTCATGGATCAGCTGCATGCAAGGCAAATGCCCTGCTGCTGTGGTATCTCTCCGGCCCCCAAAAATGTCTCTCTTAACCTGATTACTGTGCTGAAAAAATAATGCCAGAACAATATTATCATAACCAACAAGTGATCTAATGATTTGTTAGTAAGGCAACACTACTAATTCTCCATACATTAATTGTTTTAAATCGACAGACTGAATGCATCTACAAGTTCAGGACTGTCTAAAGGTTAATGTCACCTATAGTCCCTAATTTTCCCAGCACCAGTTTTCCAAAGATTCCATTCAACTGTGCTCAACTGCATCAAATCCCTCTGCCAAATCCCTCCCGTGTAGTTAACACACACCTTTTCTCCCAGTCGAATGCTGCCACATTTCAGAATGTTGATGTCGTTTTTGCAGTTGTCCATAAAGCCACAGATGAGACGGTAGTCACTGAAGATAATGGCCGTCATCTTGGTGATATACTGGTGACACTGGTACTCCGTGATGTTGCCTCGGTGATCCACCAAGCAGGATACCAAATAACCTTTTCCAAAGGGCTCATCGCTACATTCTTTAATCTGCTCAGAAGAAAAGGAGCCGCTTCACACAGTATTCTACTTATTCAAAGAGCCTCCTGAGAGAAAGCCTGCTAATCTGTTATCACTGAGTCTCCAGCTCTACGGTTAAGAGAATGAAAGGAAATATGCCAAATATTTGCTTTCAAGAAAACTGTGTTATGCATACTAATATCAGGTCTAAAAACTGCATGTGGTGAGCCTGGTTCAATCACACCAAAGGGTCCCTCGAGCATTAACTCGATTTCTGAGTACAGAGCTAGGAGTAACCTTTTTTTTTTTTTGGTTTTTGGGTCATTCCCATTTGGCGCTCAGGGGTTACTCCTGGCTATGTGCTCAGAAATTGCCCCTGACTTGGGGGAACCATATGGGATGCGGGGTGGTGGTGGTGGTGGTGGTTTGGGGGAACGAACCATGGTCCGTCCTACACTAGCGCTTGCAAGGCAGACTCCTTACCTTTAGTGCCACCTTCCCGGCTCCTAGGAGTAACCCTTGAGTGGTGTGCCTGCCCCCCGAAATGTGAAAGAAAGGGCTGGAGAGGCAGTATAGGAGTTAAAGTACTCGCTTTGTATGGGATTGACTCTGGTTTGATCCCCAGCACTGCATGCATATTGTTGCCCTAGGACTACTAGGGGCCACTCCTGTGCACAGACCCAAAAGCAGTCACTGAGCATACCCAGGTATGCTCCCAAACAACACCCCCACAAGTGAAGACAAATCAAGTGTCACAAATGAAACTGAACCTACAGCTGTTAGATCAGCCATCACGGGAAACATTATGGAGCACATAGCTGAAGGCACTATTTGGGTTTCATTTCACTATCAACTGTAATAGGGCTGGAACTAGAACTTTTTCTCTAACCATTCTATTCGGTTAAGACAGAAAGAACACTTCTAAAATTAAGTGGGGGAAGGGAGGGAGAGAGAGAGAAGAGAGGGAGGAAGGGAGAACTAAAGCTTTAATTAGCATATGAAGTTGACTAAGTTTAGGTGGGGGAGCAGCCGCAGTAGCGCTCTCTACAGGCTGCAGTCCCTGCTGCTAAAAGGAGGCAGGAGAAACAGATGCAGCCTGAGTCACCATAGTAAATAACAAGTTTGGGTTTTGTTGGCAGATAATTCTTGTGGTGGTGCTTTTCTCCTTGGAAGCAGGAGAAAGCAGGATCCCCCCAAATTATGGAAGATGGGAGGAAGATACAGAATAAAGTGTTCTATGAACAGCTATATTACTGAGATTTTGTTTTGTTTTCTTTTTTTTGCTTTTTTCTTTTTTTTTTTGGTTTTTGGGCCACACCCGGTGACGCTCAGGGGTTACTCCTGGCTATGCGCTCAGAAGTCGCTCCTGGCTTGGGGGACCATATAGGACACCGGGGGATCGAACCACGGTCTGTCCTAGGTTAGCGCAGGCACCTTATCTCCAGCGCCACCGCCCGGCCCCCACATCTTCCTTTCTTAAAGATGATTGATAACCTGGAATTAAGAAAACAAAATCTGGGGCCGGGCGGTGGCGCTGGAGATAAGGTGCCTGCGCTAACCTAGGACGGACCACGGTTCGATCCCCCGGTTCCCCATATGGTCCCCCGTGCCTGCCAGGAGCGACTTCTGAGTGAATAGCCAGGAGTAACCCCTGAGCGCCACCGGGTGTGGCCCAAAAACCAAAAAAAAAAAAAAAAAAAAAAAAAAAAAAAAAAAAAAAGAAAGGAAGATGTAATCTTGCCCCTTAAAAACTAGAACAATATGAAAAGATAACAGGATTATCATTACACCCTCATGACAAGGAAGCTGGCAGCAGGGAAAGAGGGAGAGGGGAGAGACCGAGGGAAGGAGGGAGGGAGGGAGGAGGGAAGGAATCTAGCTGAGTATAATTAGGTGAGTCTGTCTACACTAGATCCAAAATTTGATGTGGCAACCAAACTGTAAGGTGAAGTTACTTAAAATAAGCTTCAGTAATCTGAGATCCAGAATACTGAAGCTTAAAGCTGAAGATCGGAGCTGATGTGATGGTACAGCAGTAGGGTGTTTTCCTTGTAGGTTCAGACCCAGGACAGACCCGGTTCAAATCCCAGCATCCAATATGTTCCCCCAAGTCTGCCAGGAGCGATTTCTGATCACAGAGCCAGGAGTAACCCCCTGAGCACGGCAAGATGTGGCCCCAAAATCAAAATAAATAACTAAAGAAATAAAAATAAAGCTTAAGATCAGTGTTTCAAAAATATGTTGTGTATTCTGAAAGTAAACACGAAGAAGCAAACACATTTCAAAAAGGAAAATGAGCTGGAGTGATAGCACAGCAGAAAGGGTGCTTGCCTTGCATCCTGTCTACCTGGGTTCAATCCCTGGCATCTTTTATGTTACACCAGGAGTAATTTCTGAGCTCAGAACCAGGAGTAACCGCAAGCACCAACCCCCACACCCCAAAATAATAATGTATAAAAATTCAGAAAAATTAAAACACATTCAATCCAGTGTTAGAAAAAGCCTGAGACAGAAAATGAATATGCAAGATCCCAGAATGACTTAAGTATAGAACAAAAACTGAGGACTCACCTGATGGAAAACTTAGCAGAGTGGTTCTTAACTAAGTTATCAATAAATTTCCAATAAAAATTTTTCTGGGGCCCAAAGACATAGCACAGCAGTAAGGCGTTTGCCTTGCACGCAGCTGATCTAAGATGGATCTGATTCAATTCCCAGCATCCCAGCCTGCCAGGAGCAACTTCTGAACACAAAGTCAGGAGTAACTCGAGTGTGGTCGAGTGTGGCCCCTAGCAATTTTTTCTGAAAAAAATTATTTGCCATGATCTCTAATCGCTAACTCTAAGTAAGGTAGAAGAATAGCAACCATTTCCTCTGTGTCTGTCCACGTCAGTTCGCATATCTGACTACTGAGAATTGGTGACCGATTCCACAAAACAAAATGTTAAACCTTTCCAATGCCAGAAATGTTTACTCTTAACATTTGTTGTTTTCTGTGGGATCAAGAAAATTCACTGAAAAATATGCCCCACTAAGGCATCCAAAACCACACAATGGCAGTAATAGCTTTTGTCCATATTCAATATTCACTTGGATCAATAACACAATCTCTACAGATGATTTTTTGAGGGGGTTGTGCCCAGTAGCTCTCAGTGGTTATTCCTGGCTCTGTGCTCAGGGTTATTCCTGGCGGTGCTCAGGGAACCATATGAGACACTGGGATCATACATTAGTTGGCCACGTGCAAGGCAAACGTCTTCCCCACTCGCTCTCACTCTGGCCCCATTTGTAGAAGACTTTTAAATGCTCACTCCCGATTCCTTGAAGCACAGACTGATACCTTACTTTGTAAGGTATGGGGGGGGGGGGTCTCCTGAGGATAATGTATCGACATCTCCAAAAAGCAGTATGTAAAATGGAGTGAACAGCACCAAACCGAGAAGGGAAATGTCCTGTTCTCAAGGAACCACAGTCTGATCTTTATCCTCTTTGCCAACCAGTGCCCACTGAAAGTACAGGTGGACAGGAGCCAAAAGTTTCTGCCACTCAGCCTTGGCCTTTCTCAGCCAGCACAGATGTGGGTCCCAAGCTGACGACTCGAGTCACCATATTCAAATCAGCAGGTCGACAGATGTGATTGATCCCACATACACCATTCCACACCCACATGATTTTGTTTTAAATCCACGATTCTTTCATTGCTTACCTCTGATATCGTAGATTTGCAAACCTCTCTGGCCACAGATTCAAATTTGGGATCTGTAGTTAGGTTCAGCTTATAATTCCACAACAACTAGAGAGAAGAGAGAAGGGGAAAAAAATAGATCTACGATTAGAACAGTCTGAAGTTTATCACCAGTGGTTATTTTTTTTTTAACCAGTGCTTACTATAAATAAATGATAAGAGCCCTGGCACAGAGTCAAAGCATATCCACACTTCAGTTAAAACAGATAAAATACCACAGGGTTTATAGATAAAAGGAAAAAGTGTGCAGACAAAATACCATTCAAATAGACCTCTTCATTTTATTTTTTACTAGCAGGATGTTTTAAAATCATGAATTCAGTCATTAAGAAGCCACGAAAAAATTTAAATTAAAATCTGCTAAGGTTTTCAAAGAAAATATGAACAGGGTGACAGAAGCAAAAATTTTATATCAAGAAATCTGATATAAAAGCTGAGGTTTGGTGGATCTGTTTTTCTATTTCATAACCAATAGATCAGACTTTTGGAGAGTCACTGATTCGAATTTCTATCTTCTCTCTTCCCCTCTTTTTGTGGGGAGTATGGACAATGTGTCACACTGGCAGGCTGGAGGATTGCTCCCAGTGGTATTTAAGGATCAAGTTGGGGCCCACTGCATACAAGGCCAACTCCTGACCCCCTGAATTATCTCTCTGGCCTTTGTCTCTTTTTTTTAAAGCAACATTCGGTTTGATTTGGTGGCTATGAGGAAGCAGAGAGGGGGAAATGAGAGAAAAGAGGACAGAGGAGAGAGGAGAGGAGAGGAAAGAAGGGGGGGGAGAGACAGAGAGAGAGAGAGCCCATCGATTCCCAGCATTCAAGTATGAAAGTGCAAGTGAACATCTCAAGAACGATTGAGTGACATGTGCTTGCAGGCACCACATATATGACTGGCAACACACGTGTGCTGTGTCCTCTCTTTGAAAACTAAAATAATTATTTACACTATGAATCTACTTTACAAAACTTAAAAAAAAATTTTTTTTGTCTTTGGGCAATACCTGACAGTGCTCAAGTCTTAATCTTGGCTCTGTGTTCAGGGATTACTCCTGGTGAAATGTATGGGAATATATGGGATACCAGGGATCAAACCCAGTTCAGCCCTGTGCAAGGTAATAACCCTCCCTTACTGGACTATGGCTCTGATTAATTTTACCAAATTTTAATTTAAAGGTACTGACATTCACAGGTGAGGGCTGAATATTACTTTATCTTTGTGAGACTATTTTTATTGTTTAGTTTTGGGGCTACACCTGGCAATGCTCAGGAGTTATTCCTGGCTCTGTACTCAGGAATAATTTCCTGTGATGCTTGGGGGACCATATGGGATGTAGAGGGTGGGGGTGGAGTGAATATCAAACCCAGGTCTGCCACTTGTAAGGCAAGGCAAGTAACCTAATGCTGTATTATCACTTGGGGCTCTGTTTTAATATCAAGATTTAATATCAAGTGCTATTCACAGATAAGAATTAAATATTACTTTATCTTTATAGTCTTGTGAGAAAACTTCAATAAGTGATCCTATATCTGAAGAATATTAAAATGTGTCCTTAACTTTATTCAGCTGGACAGATGGAACAGGGGCACTGATAATAGAAAACTGAGGAATTTTGGTGGCCATAGAGATAGCATGGAGGTAAGGCATTTGCCTTATATGCAGAAGGATGGTGGTTCGAATCCCGGCATCCCATATGTCCCCTGAATCTGCCAGGAGCGATTTCTGAATGTAGAGCCAGGAGTAACCCCTGAGCACTGCTGGGTGTGACCCAAAAACCAAAAACAGAAAAAAAAGAGGTGAGGAATTTTGGGGGTAAAGAGGGATATGAAGGTGATTTACTTTACTCTCTGCTACT
Source organism: Crocidura indochinensis (assembly GCA_004027635.1). Lineage (NCBI taxonomy): Eukaryota > Metazoa > Chordata > Mammalia > Eulipotyphla > Soricidae > Crocidura > Crocidura indochinensis. The sequence goes on from PVKC010016685.1 coordinate 12,753, forward strand.
ATCCAAAACTAAAGAATACAATGAGGGAGGCTGGGGAGATAGAACAGTAGGTAGTGCTGGTCTTGGATGTGATCAACCCAGGTTTGATTCCCAGACCTCCACCCTTGAAGCCCACTGGAGTACCATGAGTATAGTCAGAAGTAAGCTCTGACACCACTGGGTGTGGCCCCAAAACAAAAGAAGATGATCAAGGAGCAAGGATCCAGTTGGAATGGCGTAGGTACAAGCTTTACATGCTAGGAGCCCCAAGTTGAATTCTTAGCACCACAAAGTCCCCAAACACTGCTTGTGTGGCATAAAAACAAATCCCAAACAGAATACAACAAATATAACAAATATATTATAAATAATAATATTATAAATATAACAAATCCCAAACAGAATTCATTGGATCATCCAAATAGCTGCTTAGCGCCTTTTCTGTGTTTTAAGCTGTTGGTTTTGTTTTGCTTTGTTTTGGCCACACCTGGCAATGCCTATGAGTTATTCCTGCTTTAGTGCTTGGATTCGCTTCCTTTGGTATTCAGGGGTCCATGTGGGGCAGGCACTGAATCAGGAAATCACAGGCCATGCCTGCACTTGGGACCTGTGAGCTATCATCAAGCCCTGCTCAGCACTTTCATGACCTAATACACATATGACAGCCAAGGTCAAGGGCAGACGATGTCACTAACATCAACACAACAGGCCACTTTTATGTAGGGGGGTGAGGCACACCAGACCCTGGTGGAGGTTTGGTCAAGGATAGAAGGAATTAATGGCCGTTAGCTATACAAAAAATGGGGTACAAAATAAGTGTTTTAAGAAAATGTAAGTGGAGGTCAGAGTGGTGGTGCAAGCAGTAAGGCATCTTATGGATAACCTGGCGTCCCATATGGTTCCCCCAAGCCAGGATCAATTTCTGAACATATAGCCAGGAGTAACCCTGAGCATCACCGTCACCAGTGTATTCCCAAAACAAAACAAAACATAACAAAACAAAAAGGAAGAAAGAAAATGAAAGTGCTTGTGGGGAATTTCAGTCCGTGAGGAACTAGAGGAACTATTAGTTCTTGCTGGTCCTGTTAGAGGAACTAAAAGTCCAATAGGAGGGGCTAAAGCCATAGCACAACTGTAGGGTGTTTGCCCTGCATGCGACTGATCCGGAATGGACCCGGGTTTGATCCCTGGTATCTCATATGGTGCCCAGAGCCTGCCAGGAACGATTTCTGAGCACAGCTGGATGTGGACCCAAAAACAAATATTAAATTTAAAAAAAGTCCAACAGGACAGGAAGGCAGGAAAGGTGGGGTGTTGTCATCTGTAAAATTATAGACACATGTAAAATCACTTTTTCTTTTCCCCTGTTCACCTTTTCTGAGTTAGCCTTAAAATATGTCGATCATGGGCCCGGAGAGATAGCACAGCGGCATTTGCCTTGCAAGCAGTCGATCCAGGACCAAAGATGGTTGATTCGAATCCCGGTGTCCCATATGGTCCCCCATGCCTGCCAGGAGCTATTTCTGAGCAGGTAGCCAGGAGTATCCCCTGAGCACCGCTGGGTGTGTCCCCCCCCAAATATATGTTGATCATGAGCCTCAGGTGATTTATATTAAACTCTGGCTAATAAAAACAGCTCAGGGGAGAAGCAGAGGTACAACAGCAAGAACAGTATGGTAGAACAGCAAGCTAGAGACCAACAAGCTAGAAGAAGACAGCTAGATCCTAGAGACTGCTCAACCCTCTGGGCCCTTTGGCACCTTCTCTCCACTAGGTCTATTTCTTTCTCTTACGAAGCCCCTGGCTGCCAACCAGTCCATCCCACGGTCCACACAAATACAAACACAGTGAACACTGCAAACGGCAGGCTGGAAGCAGGCTGCGGGTGGCAGCCATAACCCCTGGGAAGCCAGTGAGCTAAAGTCCCTCACAGAGGGGACATGGGCCATGACTAACATTCCACAGTGGCACCCGATGTTCTCTGGGGATTTCGTGCATTCGAGCCAAGCACCTTAACCCCCAGGCTATCTGGCCCTGTGTATTATTTTTTGGTTTATGGGTCACACTCGGCAGCGCCCGGGTTACTCCTGGCTCTACGCTCAGAAATCGCTCCTAGTAGGATTGGGAGACCATATGGGTGCCGGGATTCGAATCACCGTCCTTCTGCATGCAAGGCAAATGCCCTGCCTCTATGCTATTTCTCTGGTCCTTTGTAATTTCTTTTAAAAGCACAAAACTAGAGTAGGGGTCCTCAAACTTTTTAAACAGGGGGCCAGTTCACTGTCCCTCAGATCGTTGGAGGCCGGACTATAGTAAAAACTACGAACAAATTCCTATGCACACTGCATATATCTTATTTTGAAGTGAAGAAACAAAATGGGAACAAATACAGTATGTGGCCCGCGGGCTGTAGTTTGAGGGACTTTGTACTAGTTTCTGTTGCTTCCTGTTGGGGTCTCCAAACCCAACAATAACCGTGCCTTATGACTGTTAAGTGCAGACTTCCTATATTAGGAAGATCACTGATATATGGGACAATCTTGCCTGCCGTTCTAGCCTGTTTTTTGCTTTCTAATGTTTCCCACGAGTTCCCACCTGTGTCTTCATTTAGAGAGCTTTCACGGGAGATCCTCTCAATTTCCATTTGCAACCTCAGCTCCAGTTTTGGGTCTTTGGTTACCCCGAGGAATCACTGTATTAGTCTTTATGTGTCTGAGATTCTTTCTGTGCATACCAGCGTCAACCAACTGTTCACTCTCAGACTACATCAATTCTGTTTTAGTTTTCCTTCCCTTCAATGTTCTCTGGTCTCACCTTTTCCTGTTATGTTTCTCTCTATTACCAGCTTCAGGTTTGTGTTCTTTTGTTATTCCTTTCCTTTAAAAGAACTTTCAATTTTTCTGCTGTGCAGGTCAGGTGGTCACTGACTCCACATTAACCTGTTTATCAGGGAAAGCCTCTATTTCCCCCACCATGTTTGAATGACAATGCTGCAGAACAAAGCCCCAAAGGCTGGAAATGTTTAGGAATTGTAAATGCACCATTTCTTCTTTAAGCTTCTGCCAGGAGGGCCTGTAAATGTTGTACGCTTTCCTCTGTGTAGCATGGAATGATTTTTTTCTATTTTGCTAACTTTTAAGAGCTTACCAATGACATGTTGGTACAGGCCTTCTTGCTTTTATAAATCTGGGTGTTCGCTCATGTATAGTCAACTCTTCCCTGCGGTTTGAGAAGTTCTCGGCCTTGGTTTCTTTGAAAAGACTCTGGTTTTTGTTTGTGTAGTCTCTCTCTCTCTCTCTCTCTCTCTCTCTCTCTCTCTCTCTCTCTCTCTCTCTCTCTCTCTCCCCTCCCCCTCCCTTTGGGCAAATATAATCTGATGGTTCCTGAAGGACTTCTTTATTCCTCCCCTACGCTTCATTTCTTTCTCTTGCTCCTTGTGCTTTGAGTCATTTCATCTTCAACTGAAATGTGTGGCTGTGGAGCAACAGCAGAATCAATGGCAGACAAAACTGCGGGGGTCACGGGCGATGGAGATGCCAGACTCACTACAAAAGTTGCCTGGATCTCGCCTGGCACATGTGGAGACATGGGCACTTGAATCTATGACAAGTTCAAGTGTAACTGAGGCACCCTCAGATGCTGCACTAATCCCTCCAAGCCTTGCTGGATGCTCCTCCAGCTTTAGTTTCAGGCGAAAAACTCCTTTTGCTCCTGCATTTTCTTTCTTTCTTCACTGAGCTTTCATTTGTGTTAGTGTTTAGGTGCTGTGCCTAGTTCATTTACTTTATAATAGTTATTTAAAATGGATAACCTCAGGGCCAGAGAGATAAGAGCACAGTGGTAGGGTGTTTGCCTTGCATGTGGCCAGCCTGGAAGGACCCGGTTTGATTCCCAACACCCATATGGTCCCCAGCCTGCCAGGAGTGATTTCTGAGTGCAGAGCCAGGAGCGACCCCTGTGCACCACTGGGGGTGGCCCAACAACCAATCAATCAATAAATAAAGTTTTTTTTAAATAAACAAAATAAAATGTATAATCTCTTTTTTTGTTTGTTTTTGGGTCACACCCGGCAGTGCTCAGGGGTTACTCCTGGCTCCATGCTCAGAAATTGCTCCTGGCAGGCACGGGGAACCATATGGGGCACCGGGATTCGAACCGATGACCTTGTGCATGAAAGGCAAACGCCTTACCTCTATGCTATCTCCTGGGCCCCAAAATGTATAATCTCTTAAACTCCTCTATTTCTGGATTATTAAAACCAGGGATCCTCAAACTTTTTAAACAGGGGCCCAATTCACTGTCCCTCAGACCACTAGAGGTCCAGACTATAGTAAAAACAAAAATTACGTACAAATTTCTATGCACACTGCATACATTTTATTTTGATGTGAAGAAACAAAACGGAACAAATACAATATGTGGCCCGAGGGCCGTAGTTTGAGGACCACTGGTTAAAACTGACTTCTCCCGGTGCCCCATATGGTCCCCCGTGCCTGCCAGGAGCAATTTCTGAGCATGGAGCCAGGAGTAACCCCTGAGCACTGCCGGGTGTGACCCAAAAAGCAAAAAACAAAACAAACAAAAAAAAACTGACTTCTAAGAATCTGCTTGCTCATTCAATTGGATAATTTGCCCTGTTTGGCATTTGCTTTGTTCTTCCAGGAGGCTTTGTGGCTCTGGTTTTGGAGAACAATCTTTAAATCAAAATCTTATATTGGTCATTTATTTCATATACATTTTTTTTTACTTTTTGTTTGTCTTTGGACCCAGAAGTATTCAGAGGTTACTCCTGGCTCTGCATCTAGAAACCACTCCTGGTGGGCCTGAAGGACCATATGAGATACCAGGGATCAATCAGGGATGGTCAGGGATTGGGGTCTTGGCACATGCAAAGCAAATGCCCTCTGTTCTGTGCTTGGTTTGCTTGTTGTTTGTTTGGTTTTTGGATCAGTGCTCAGGGGTTACGTCTGACTCTGCACTCAGAAATCACTCTTGGTGGGCCTAAGCAATAGCACAGCGGTAGGGGGTTTACTTTGCATGTCGATGACCTGGGACAGACCAAGTTTCAATCCCTGGCTTCCCATATGGTCCCCCTGAGCCTGCCAGGAGTGATTTCTGAGCATAGAGGCAGGAGTAACCCAGGTGCCATAGGGTGTGCCCCCCTCCCCCCAAAAAAAGAACAAAACAAAACAAAACAAAAAAAACCACTCCTGCCAGGACTATATGAGATGTTGGGGATTTGAAGCATGCAAAGCAAATGCACAACCTGTGATGGCCCCAAGTTCTTAATCTTTTATTTTGTTTGTTTGTTTGTTTTTGGGTCACACCTAGTGGCACTCAGGGGTTACTTACGGGATGCCTGGATTCAAACCACCATCCATCCTGGATTGGCTGCATGCAAGCATGCAAGGCAAACGCCCTATTGCTGTGCTATCTCTCCGGCCTCTGATATTTAGTATTATTACAGCTCTGAAAAGACTTATACTAATTTCTTCTTCATCATCACATAAATTTCCTTATTTTATATTCACACCTATAACTGGTATTGACATTGTCCATCTTTTGAACTGTAATACTCCCCCCCCCCTCTTTTTTTGTTTTTGTTTTGGGAGCCACACTGGCTATGCTCAGGGCTTATTCCTTGCTTTGTGTTCAGGGATCATTCTTGACATGGTTCAGGGAACCAAATGGTGTCAAGGCTAGCACCGGGCCAGCAATGTTCAAGGTTAGCATGCTACCTGCTGTACTACCTTGGGCCCCAAAGTTAAACAATCTAAATTGTACATGTATTATTACGGTTTCACTGGGGTTTCTGTATTCACCTTCCAGGCTACTAATGATGAGGTTGAGCAATTCTGCATTTGTTCATAGTAATTCAGAGGACATCTCATGGCTTGGTTAACTTGACTGCCTCATCAATTATTTTCTATTCCATTTCCTTTCCTTTATTGCTTTGTATAATTAAAAAATATATATCCTGGATATAATATGACACAGACATATATACAGAAAACAGTATTTTCTTTTGTATGGTGGTGGCTCAACAACCCATATGCTATGCTGGATACTGAAAGGGGGAGATAGGGTGCCACCTGCAAGACCAGGCCTAACCTTTGTACTATTTCTCCAATTCTGAGTACCTGCTGTGCATGTGGGAGCCATTGGTAGATCCCAAGCACTGCCATATGTGCCCTCAAAACACACACACAGTGTGATCACCCTGTATTCTGAATAAATTTCTCCCAAAGCACTCAGTACTCTTTGCACCTCTGATTCCCTAAGTCTCTACAATGTAGATGTTATATCATGATATGGATAATGATTTTGATGTTTTATAGTTCTCTCTGATGGCCAGAGATATATATATATATGTATATATATATATATTTGGGTCACACCCGGCAGTGCTCAGGGGTTACTCCTGGCTCCATGCTCAGAAATTGCTCCTGGCAGGCACGGGGGACCATATGGGACACCGGAATTCGAACCGATGACCTTCTGCATGAAAGGCAAATGCCTTACCTCCATGCTATCTCCCGGGCCCCCAGAGATATTTTTTGAATGTTGAGAATTGTACTCAGAGTCACACACGGGAGATATGTGCTCTACTAGCACACTGGCCAATCTCAGGAGGATTTAAACTGATACAAATCTCTACTAAAAGTTGTTTCTTGTCTGTGTGAATTTAGTTCCAACTATAGTGGTTAGCACAGTAGATAATAACTAAATGAAAACGTTAAAGAGATAGTATAGCAGGTAGGGGACTTGACTTGTCTGCACCAGGGTTGAATTCCCGCACTCCATGTGGTTCCCCCCACATACACACACAGACCCCTAAGCACAGCAGGAACAAACCTGAGTACTTCTGGGGGTGGGTCAAAACAAGCCAAAAAATGGACTTCTAAACCTGACAGATAAAGAACCAATTATTTGCACAAAGTAAATGTAAAAAAAAAAAAAAATTTTTTTTTTTTTTTTTTTTGGTTTTTGGGCCACACCCGGTGACGCTCAGGGGTTACTCCTGGTTATTCGCTCAGAAGTCGCTCCTGGCAGGCACGGGGGACCATATGGGGAACGGGGGGATCGAACCGAGGTCCGTCCTAGGTTAGCGCAGGCACCTTACCTTCAGCGCCACCGCCCGGCCCCCCAAAAATTTTTTTAAGTAAAAAAATCACTTTTGAGAAAACGTACCCATTTTTGGAGTAGCTATACATTTATTGTGGACCTTAAACAAGTTTTATCACACTTTTATTAAAATTAAAAGAATTGGGGACAGAGCGGTGGTGCAAGTGGTAAGACGTCTGCTTGCGCATCTAGCCTAGGACAAACTGTGCAGTTCAATTCCCCGGCATCCCATAAGGTCCCCCAAGCCAGAATCAATTTCTTAGCGCATAGTTATGAGTAATCCCTGAACGCCCCAAATTCGACCCCCCCCTAAAAAAAAAAAAAAAAAAAAAAAAAAGAACTGGGGCCAGAGATAGCAGGGTATTTGCCTTGCACAATGCCAACTCAGATTCAATCCCCAGCACCCCAGATGTCCCACAAGCCTAGAAGTGATTCTTGAGGGGCCCAGGAGATAGCATGGAGGTAAGGCGTTTGCCTTTCATGCAAAAGGTATCGGTTCGAATCCTGGTGCCCCATATGGTCCCCCGTGCCTGCCAGGAGCAATTTCTGA